>CM061536.1:19816828-19884824 GCA_030545055.2 Neoaliturus tenellus | reverse complement strand
GAAAATTGCACATCAAATTGAGAAAACAAAGTTGAAAGAGAAGAAAAGAAAAAAAAATATTCGTATTAACAATAATTTTATTCTTTATTGGACATAAACTATATTGACGGGAAAGGTATTTGGGAATCCGAATAGAATAAACACCATTCATGAAAACACGTCCAACAGTGTATACGAATATATGGGATAAAAGCACCTGTGAACAAAACAAAACATATTTATCAAAAACCATCAAAAAATAAAATAAAAACATGTCCAACAGTTTATACGAATATGCGGGGGGAAAGCACCTGTGAACAATTCAAAACAATTGATTAAAATCGATGACAAAAAAAAAAAAAAATTTAATTAAAAATGATAAAAAAAAATTATTAAATAAATTACAATAATGTCGATAATTTTCAATTTAATCAATGACAAGAATAAACGTAATCGTAGGTAAATCAGTCAATTGTGTTGAAACACCGTTGCCGAACGCGCATATGAACAGACCAAATGTGGAAAACCATCACCCGTCAACGGTGGCCTTCGCCACGTGATCGGTCACTCTCTCGCTGCGCTACCGCTCGCCCAGCGCGCCGGCACCGGCGCTCCGAGTGTGACTTGGCCCAGCCGACCGGTCTCGCCGCCGCCACACGCCGGCGGCGGGTCCCCTGAATGTTGACGACGTTTACTCGAAAACCGTGCATTTTAGAGAGAAACTCCAGGTTGGATGAAATAAAGGTACAGACCCGGACTACCGATAGAAACGATCTGCAGTATTCTAGCGAGATCCGTTACGGAGATATGGGCCGCTGAAGTTTTTTTGGAAAAGCGTGGATAACTGGCGAAATAACAGTGATAACGAGTTTACAACTTCACATTTGTGTAGATCTAACTGAGACGAAGAAAACGAGGGGTCTCCGGTGACCGTAGGGCCAGCGGTTGGCTCACAATTAAATTTTGAAATTTGACAGTGCACTGGTTGTCGGCACTTTCCTTTGATCGAGATAGAAATATATAGCTCGAGTGGGGTACACTCGGTATATATAGGTGGGCGTGGCCAACAGGTGTCACCTGATTGGTCGATCAGTGGTGACCAATGGGAGGACGTAATTGGACCAGCGGCCGCGCGCGACGCCGTTTGGCGGGGAACGGGCTGGATTTCTCCGGGTTGCGAGTGTGCAGCTCACCCGATGCCTCTTCGCCGAGACAACTCGTTCCCGCCGGGCCATCTGCTCCAGCGGCGGTCCCGGTGAACGTTCGACGGCGATTACGTGTAAACCACTGCGAGTTACGGTTGAACAACGCTTACTCGACTTATGTTGAGTTGTTACCAGTGTATTATTTATTAGTTTGAAGTAATTTGCTGCTTATGAAAATTATGTATGTTGATAAAATGAATTAGGGTTTTACAAAATTCCTTTTGATTCGCACAACTGTATGATTAACAATTTAATTTCCTGGGATAACACAATTTCAATTCAAATGCATATATTAGCTTAAAAACTACCCACAGGAGGGGGTTCGGATGGAATGTTTTTCATTTTGTTAGGCTGAAAAAATTAATTTTGGTTTCCCAGGAAACGTAAAATTGATTTTGAAAAAATCCTTTTAAAATACATTTAAATCCAATGAAAACTGTTTGCCGGCACTTGTTCGGCATTTACTGAATGTAACACACACAATGGCGTATTTGGGTTATCAAGTACAGGTCATGGAGAACAAAATTGTACGTAGACTGGTTCAAAAAGATCGCGTTTCAATTATATTTCTCGATTTCCTTTTAAATTCGAATGTTAACAAATTTAATGATTCGCGTAACCTAGGAAACATAAAATTTTATAAAAAAAAATTTATTTATTTAGAATAGGAATGCACTTGTTTAGAGCAGTTTGTATGTGGACTAGTTCGAGTTACGCTTGAACAACGGTTACGGTACTCCACTAAATATTTGGGTTGACGAAAAAATTAACTTAGAATATAATGTGTACGACTTCATGTTGAAATTTCTCAACAAACGGGGTTTCAATTAGGTTTTTACTCAATTTCTTTTGATTCTAACAACTATATGAACTATAATTTAGTTCCCTATGATACTGTATTTTAATAAAAATACATATACTGGCTCTAAAATACCCACAGGAGAGTATTCAGATATAAACTTCCATTCCGTTCGAATTTCAAATTGTAATACAAAACTTTTGTGAAAGATTTAATTTTTAAGGAAACACCGTTTACCGGCGATTGTTCTTTATTTACTCTAACAGAAAAGAGTATAACTTAATTATCAAATACCCGTTATAGAAAACAAAACTGGGTATTTGTTTTCAACAAAAAAAATTCATATACAATTATTCGCGTTACTTAGGAAAAAATTTTATAAAAAATCATTTTAATCAAGGTTGGCTTATTTAGAGTAGTTTTTAACCTTAATTATGAGTTTTTACTACTATGGTGTACTTTTATTTGACCCGTCTGATAAACGTGAACACCGGTGATACGGTATATTTAATGTTAATGTAAATACCGACAATCAAACCCAACTGAATCTAACCTCACTAAATCCAACCTAACTGGTTTCAACCTAACTTACATTAACCTCACCTAATCTAACCCAACATGATTTAACCTCACCTAATGTAACCTAACATGGTTTAACCTCACCTAATGCAACCTAACTTAAGCTGAACTAACCCGACCCAACTTGACTTAACTTAACCTAAAGCAATCTTAAGTCACCATAACTAGACTAACATCTAAGGAGAGAGTGTAAGGAAATCAATGTAAAAATGAAGATAAGTGATTGAAGTCGGTAATGAGTCGATAATGGGGTGTATTAGTTGGAGAATTTCAATGCAGAAATGGTGTAAACAAAAAACATTGTGTTTGATTTTACGTATACGGGTGGTGTTTAAATGACATGGATGAATATATTTCGGGTGATAAAAAGGAGTATATATGCAGGCGCATAGTCGTCAAACGAGTGTCAATGGTGGCCTTTAGAAAGGCCGTTTGTGGTGCTCGGCGGCGGGCGCACGAGCTCGAGTGGCGGGCAGCTTACGCCTTCTTCTCGGTCTTCTTGGGCAGCAGAACGGCCTGGATGTTAGGCAGGACTCCGCCCTGTGCGATGGTCACTCCGCTGAGCAGTTTGTTGAGCTCCTCGTCGTTACGGATGGCCAGCTGGAGGTGACGCGGGATGATCCTGGTCTTCTTGTTGTCACGGGCTGCGTTGCCGGCCAACTCGAGCACTTCGGCGGCGAGGTACTCCATGACGGCGGCCAGATAGACGGGAGCGCCGGCACCGACTCGCTCAGCGTAGTTGCCCTTGCGCAGCAGACGGTGGATACGACCGACCGGGAACTGGAGACCAGCCCTCGAAGACCTGGACTTTGCCTTCCCCTTCACTTTGCCTCCCTTGCCGCGGCCAGACATCTTGTAGATAGTAGGTGTAGGTAGATTCTCGGCGAGAAAATTATGCCGGGGCCGGTCTCCACCGAGCTAAGGTGCGTTTTGCGTGTGCTGGAGCCGCGGCCAATGGCGAGCGTGGCGCCCTCTGATTGGCTGCGGCCGCAGTACACGCGAAATGCACCTAACCACACCGTTTAATGGCGAACTTTACATTTCCTCGCTCCCCGACTACTCGTACGGATCCAGGATGCCTCCCAAAGCCAGCGGTAAAGCGGTGAAGAAGGCCGGCAAGGCCCAGAAGAACATCACCAAGGGCGACAAGAAGAAGAAGCGCAGGAGGAAGGAATCCTACGCCATCTACATCTACAAGGTGCTCAAGCAGGTCCACCCCGACACCGGTGTGAGCAGCAAGGCGATGTCCATCATGAACAGCTTCGTCAACGACATCTTCGAGCGCATCGCCGCCGAGGCTTCCAGGCTGGCCCACTACAACAAGCGGTCGACCATCACCTCTCGGGAGATCCAGACCGCCGTGCGCCTCCTGTTGCCCGGCGAGTTGGCGAAACACGCCGTCAGTGAGGGGACCAAGGCTGTCACCAAGTACACCAGCTCCAAGTAAGCCGCCTGCAGCTGCCGGAGCGCCCCGCGTCGCCCCCTGGGCACGCCAACAAACGGCCTTTCTAAAGGCCACCATAACCTCCATTCGTTTCGCAACTCTGTCACAGTAGCTGTCTAGACTATAAGAGTAATTATTTTTAATCACAAAAACCTCCCGGCCACGAGAGTATTCAACATAATCATAGTTGGCCAGTCTCGGTTGTTTGCTTTGATGCCGTGTAACCGATGTAGTTTTACCGTTCATCGATTGATAGCTACCCTACATCAATGTTACCTATACATTGGTGGATAAACATCATGAGCAAAGTATCGAAAATTGCACATCAAATTGAGAAAACAAAGTTGAAAGAGAAGAAAAGAAAAAAAAATATTCGTATTAACAATAATTTTATTCTTTATTGGACATAAACTATATTGACGGGAAAGGTATTTGGGAATCCGAATAGAATAAACACCATTCATGAAAACACGTCCAACAGTGTATACGAATATATGGGATAAAAGCACCTGTGAACAAAACAAAACATATTTATCAAAAACCATCAAAAAATAAAATAAAAACATGTCCAACAGTTTATACGAATATGCGGGGGGAAAGCACCTGTGAACAATTCAAAACAATTGATTAAAATCGATGACAAAAAAAAAAAAAAAATTTAATTAAAAATGATAAAAAAAAAATTATTAAATAAATTACAATAATGTCGATAATTTTCAATTTAATCAATGACAAGAATAAACGTAATCGTAGGTAAATCAGTCAATTGTGTTGAAACACCGTTGCCGAACGCGCATATGAACAGACCAAATGTGGAAAACCATCACCCGTCAACGGTGGCCTTCGCCACGTGATCGGTCACTCTCTCGCTGCGCTACCGCTCGCCCAGCGCGCCGGCACCGGCGCTCCGAGTGTGACTTGGCCCAGCCGACCGGTCTCGCCGCCGCCACACGCCGGCGGCGGGTCCCCTGAATGTTGACGACGTTTACTCGAAAACCGTGCATTTTAGAGAGAAACTCCAGGTTGGATGAAATAAAGGTACAGACCCGGACTACCGATAGAAACGATCTGCAGTATTCTAGCGAGATCCGTTACGGAGATATGGGCCGCTGAAGTTTTTTTGGAAAAGCGTGGATAACTGGCGAAATAACAGTGATAACGAGTTTACAACTTCACATTTGTGTAGATCTAACTGAGACGAAGAAAACGAGGGGTCTCCGGTGACCGTAGGGCCAGCGGTTGGCTCACAATTAAATTTTGAAATTTGACAGTGCACTGGTTGTCGGCACTTTCCTTTGATCGAGATAGAAATATATAGCTCGAGTGGGGTACACTCGGTATATATAGGTGGGCGTGGCCAACAGGTGTCACCTGATTGGTCGATCAGTGGTGACCAATGGGAGGACGTAATTGGACCAGCGGCCGCGCGCGACGCCGTTTGGCGGGGAACGGGCTGGATTTCTCCGGGTTGCGAGTGTGCAGCTCACCCGATGCCTCTTCGCCGAGACAACTCGTTCCCGCCGGGCCATCTGCTCCAGCGGCGGTCCCGGTGAACGTTCGACGGCGATTACGTGTAAACCACTGCGAGTTACGGTTGAACAACGCTTACTCGACTTATGTTGAGTTGTTACCAGTGTATTATTTATTAGTTTGAAGTAATTTGCTGCTTATGAAAATTATGTATGTTGATAAAATGAATTAGGGTTTTACAAAATTCCTTTTGATTCGCACAACTGTATGATTAACAATTTAATTTCCTGGGATAACACAATTTCAATTCAAATGCATATATTAGCTTAAAAACTACCCACAGGAGGGGGTTCGGATGGAATGTTTTTCATTTTGTTAGGCTGAAAAAATTAATTTTGGTTTCCCAGGAAACGTAAAATTGATTTTGAAAAAATCCTTTTAAAATACATTTAAATCCAATGAAAACTGTTTGCCGGCACTTGTTCGGCATTTACTGAATGTAACACACACAATGGCGTATTTGGGTTATCAAGTACAGGTCATGGAGAACAAAATTGTACGTAGACTGGTTCAAAAGATCGCGTTTCAATTATATTTCTCGATTTCCTTTTAAATTCGAATGTTAACAAATTTAATGATTCGCGTAACCTAGGAAACATAAAATTTTATAAAAAAAAATTTATTTATTTAGAATAGGAATGCACTTGTTTAGAGCAGTTTGTATGTGGACTAGTTCGAGTTACGCTTGAACAACGGTTACGGTACTCCACTAAATATTTGGGTTGACGAAAAAATTAACTTAGAATATAATGTGTACGACTTCATGTTGAAATTTCTCAACAAACGGGGTTTCAATTAGGTTTTTACTCAATTTCTTTTGATTCTAACAACTATATGAACTATAATTTAGTTCCCTATGATACTGTATTTTAATAAAAATACATATACTGGCTCTAAAATACCCACAGGAGAGTATTCAGATATAAACTTCCATTCCGTTCGAATTTCAAATTGTAATACAAAACTTTTGTGAAAGATTTAATTTTTAAGGAAACACCGTTTACCGGCGATTGTTCTTTATTTACTCTAACAGAAAAGAGTATAACTTAATTATCAAATACCCGTTATAGAAAACAAAACTGGGTATTTGTTTTCAACAAAAAAAATTCATATACAATTATTCGCGTTACTTAGGAAAAAATTTTATAAAAAATCATTTTAATCAAGGTTGGCTTATTTAGAGTAGTTTTTAACCTTAATTATGAGTTTTTACTACTATGGTGTACTTTTATTTGACCCGTCTGATAAACGTGAACACCGGTGATACGGTATATTTAATGTTAATGTAAATACCGACAATCAAACCCAACTGAATCTAACCTCACTAAATCCAACCTAACTGGTTTCAACCTAACTTACATTAACCTCACCTAATCTAACCCAACATGATTTAACCTCACCTAATGTAACCTAACATGGTTTAACCTCACCTAATGCAACCTAACTTAAGCTGAACTAACCCGACCCAACTTGACTTAACTTAACCTAAAGCAATCTTAAGTCACCATAACTAGACTAACATCTAAGGAGAGAGTGTAAGGAAATCAATGTAAAAATGAAGATAAGTGATTGAAGTCGGTAATGAGTCGATAATGGGGTGTATTAGTTGGAGAATTTCAATGCAGAAATGGTGTAAACAAAAAACATTGTGTTTGATTTTACGTATACGGGTGGTGTTTAAATGACATGGATGAATATATTTCGGGTGATAAAAAGGAGTATATATGCAGGCGCATAGTCGTCAAACGAGTGAGTCAATGGTGGCCTTTAGAAAGGCCGTTTGTGGTGCTCGGCGGCGGGCGCACGAGCTCGAGTGGCGGGCAGCTTACGCCTTCTTCTCGGTCTTCTTGGGCAGCAGAACGGCCTGGATGTTAGGCAGGACTCCGCCCTGTGCGATGGTCACTCCGCTGAGCAGTTTGTTGAGCTCCTCGTCGTTACGGATGGCCAGCTGGAGGTGACGCGGGATGATCCTGGTCTTCTTGTTGTCACGGGCTGCGTTGCCGGCCAACTCGAGCACTTCGGCGGCGAGGTACTCCATGACGGCGGCCAGATAGACGGGAGCGCCGGCACCGACTCGCTCAGCGTAGTTGCCCTTGCGCAGCAGACGGTGGATACGACCGACCGGGAACTGGAGACCAGCCCTCGAAGACCTGGACTTTGCCTTCCCCTTCACTTTGCCTCCCTTGCCGCGGCCAGACATCTTGTAGATAGTAGGTGTAGGTAGATTCTCGGCGAGAAAATTATGCCGGGGCCGGTCTCCACCGAGCTAAGGTGCGTTTTGCGTGTGCTGGAGCCGCGGCCAATGGCGAGCGTGGCGCCCTCTGATTGGCTGCGGCCGCAGTACACGCGAAATGCACCTAACCACACCGTTTAATGGCGAACTTTACATTTCCTCGCTCCCCGACTACTCGTACGGATCCAGGATGCCTCCCAAAGCCAGCGGTAAAGCGGTGAAGAAGGCCGGCAAGGCCCAGAAGAACATCACCAAGGGCGACAAGAAGAAGAAGCGCAGGAGGAAGGAATCCTACGCCATCTACATCTACAAGGTGCTCAAGCAGGTCCACCCCGACACCGGTGTGAGCAGCAAGGCGATGTCCATCATGAACAGCTTCGTCAACGACATCTTCGAGCGCATCGCCGCCGAGGCTTCCAGGCTGGCCCACTACAACAAGCGGTCGACCATCACCTCTCGGGAGATCCAGACCGCCGTGCGCCTCCTGTTGCCCGGCGAGTTGGCGAAACACGCCGTCAGTGAGGGGACCAAGGCTGTCACCAAGTACACCAGCTCCAAGTAAGCCGCCTGCAGCTGCCGGAGCGCCCCGCGTCGCCCCCTGGGCACGCCAACAAACGGCCTTTCTAAAGGCCACCATAACCTCCATTCGTTTCGCAACTCTGTCACAGTAGCTGTCTAGACTATAAGAGTAATTATTTTTAATCACAAAAACCTCCCGGCCACGAGAGTATTCAACATAATCATAGTTGGCCAGTCTCGGTTGTTTGCTTTGATGCCGTGTAACCGATGTAGTTTTACCGTTCATCGATTGATAGCTACCCTACATCAATGTTACCTATACATTGGTGGATAAACATCATGAGCAAAGTATCGAAAATTGCACATCAAATTGAGAAAACAAAGTTGAAAGAGAAGAAAAGAAAAAAAAATATTCGTATTAACAATAATTTTATTCTTTATTGGACATAAACTATATTGACGGGAAAGGTATTTGGGAATCCGAATAGAATAAACACCATTCATGAAAACACGTCCAACAGTGTATACGAATATATGGGATAAAAGCACCTGTGAACAAAACAAAACATATTTATCAAAAACCATCAAAAAATAAAATAAAAACATGTCCAACAGTTTATACGAATATGCGGGGGGAAAGCACCTGTGAACAATTCAAAACAATTGATTAAAATCGATGACAAAAAAAAAAAAAAATTTAATTAAAAATGATAAAAAAAAATTATTAAATAAATTACAATAATGTCGATAATTTTCAATTTAATCAATGACAAGAATAAACGTAATCGTAGGTAAATCAGTCAATTGTGTTGAAACACCGTTGCCGAACGCGCATATGAACAGACCAAATGTGGAAAACCATCACCCGTCAACGGTGGCCTTCGCCACGTGATCGGTCACTCTCTCGCTGCGCTACCGCTCGCCCAGCGCGCCGGCACCGGCGCTCCGAGTGTGACTTGGCCCAGCCGACCGGTCTCGCCGCCGCCACACGCCGGCGGCGGGTCCCCTGAATGTTGACGACGTTTACTCGAAAACCGTGCATTTTAGAGAGAAACTCCAGGTTGGATGAAATAAAGGTACAGACCCGGACTACCGATAGAAACGATCTGCAGTATTCTAGCGAGATCCGTTACGGAGATATGGGCCGCTGAAGTTTTTTTGGAAAAGCGTGGATAACTGGCGAAATAACAGTGATAACGAGTTTACAACTTCACATTTGTGTAGATCTAACTGAGACGAAGAAAACGAGGGGTCTCCGGTGACCGTAGGGCCAGCGGTTGGCTCACAATTAAATTTTGAAATTTGACAGTGCACTGGTTGTCGGCACTTTCCTTTGATCGAGATAGAAATATATAGCTCGAGTGGGGTACACTCGGTATATATAGGTGGGCGTGGCCAACAGGTGTCACCTGATTGGTCGATCAGTGGTGACCAATGGGAGGACGTAATTGGACCAGCGGCCGCGCGCGACGCCGTTTGGCGGGGAACGGGCTGGATTTCTCCGGGTTGCGAGTGTGCAGCTCACCCGATGCCTCTTCGCCGAGACAACTCGTTCCCGCCGGGCCATCTGCTCCAGCGGCGGTCCCGGTGAACGTTCGACGGCGATTACGTGTAAACCACTGCGAGTTACGGTTGAACAACGCTTACTCGACTTATGTTGAGTTGTTACCAGTGTATTATTTATTAGTTTGAAGTAATTTGCTGCTTATGAAAATTATGTATGTTGATAAAATGAATTAGGGTTTTACAAAATTCCTTTTGATTCGCACAACTGTATGATTAACAATTTAATTTCCTGGGATAACACAATTTCAATTCAAATGCATATATTAGCTTAAAAACTACCCACAGGAGGGGGTTCGGATGGAATGTTTTTCATTTTGTTAGGCTGAAAAAATTAATTTTGGTTTCCCAGGAAACGTAAAATTGATTTTGAAAAAATCCTTTTAAAATACATTTAAATCCAATGAAAACTGTTTGCCGGCACTTGTTCGGCATTTACTGAATGTAACACACACAATGGCGTATTTGGGTTATCAAGTACAGGTCATGGAGAACAAAATTGTACGTAGACTGGTTCAAAAGATCGCGTTTCAATTATATTTCTCGATTTCCTTTTAAATTCGAATGTTAACAAATTTAATGATTCGCGTAACCTAGGAAACATAAAATTTTATAAAAAAAAATTTATTTATTTAGAATAGGAATGCACTTGTTTAGAGCAGTTTGTATGTGGACTAGTTCGAGTTACGCTTGAACAACGGTTACGGTACTCCACTAAATATTTGGGTTGACGAAAAAATTAACTTAGAATATAATGTGTACGACTTCATGTTGAAATTTCTCAACAAACGGGGTTTCAATTAGGTTTTTACTCAATTTCTTTTGATTCTAACAACTATATGAACTATAATTTAGTTCCCTATGATACTGTATTTTAATAAAAATACATATACTGGCTCTAAAATACCCACAGGAGAGTATTCAGATATAAACTTCCATTCCGTTCGAATTTCAAATTGTAATACAAAACTTTTGTGAAAGATTTAATTTTTAAGGAAACACCGTTTACCGGCGATTGTTCTTTATTTACTCTAACAGAAAAGAGTATAACTTAATTATCAAATACCCGTTATAGAAAACAAAACTGGGTATTTGTTTTCAACAAAAAAAATTCATATACAATTATTCGCGTTACTTAGGAAAAAATTTTATAAAAAATCATTTTAATCAAGGTTGGCTTATTTAGAGTAGTTTTTAACCTTAATTATGAGTTTTTACTACTATGGTGTACTTTTATTTGACCCGTCTGATAAACGTGAACACCGGTGATACGGTATATTTAATGTTAATGTAAATACCGACAATCAAACCCAACTGAATCTAACCTCACTAAATCCAACCTAACTGGTTTCAACCTAACTTACATTAACCTCACCTAATCTAACCCAACATGATTTAACCTCACCTAATGTAACCTAACATGGTTTAACCTCACCTAATGCAACCTAACTTAAGCTGAACTAACCCGACCCAACTTGACTTAACTTAACCTAAAGCAATCTTAAGTCACCATAACTAGACTAACATCTAAGGAGAGAGTGTAAGGAAATCAATGTAAAAATGAAGATAAGTGATTGAAGTCGGTAATGAGTCGATAATGGGGTGTATTAGTTGGAGAATTTCAATGCAGAAATGGTGTAAACAAAAAACATTGTGTTTGATTTTACGTATACGGGTGGTGTTTAAATGACATGGATGAATATATTTCGGGTGATAAAAAGGAGTATATATGCAGGCGCATAGTCGTCAAACGAGTGAGTCAATGGTGGCCTTTAGAAAGGCCGTTTGTGGTGCTCGGCGGCGGGCGCACGAGCTCGAGTGGCGGGCAGCTTACGCCTTCTTCTCGGTCTTCTTGGGCAGCAGAACGGCCTGGATGTTAGGCAGGACTCCGCCCTGTGCGATGGTCACTCCGCTGAGCAGTTTGTTGAGCTCCTCGTCGTTACGGATGGCCAGCTGGAGGTGACGCGGGATGATCCTGGTCTTCTTGTTGTCACGGGCTGCGTTGCCGGCCAACTCGAGCACTTCGGCGGCGAGGTACTCCATGACGGCGGCCAGATAGACGGGAGCGCCGGCACCGACTCGCTCAGCGTAGTTGCCCTTGCGCAGCAGACGGTGGATACGACCGACCGGGAACTGGAGACCAGCCCTCGAAGACCTGGACTTTGCCTTCCCCTTCACTTTGCCTCCCTTGCCGCGGCCAGACATCTTGTAGATAGTAGGTGTAGGTAGATTCTCGGCGAGAAAATTATGCCGGGGCCGGTCTCCACCGAGCTAAGGTGCGTTTTGCGTGTGCTGGAGCCGCGGCCAATGGCGAGCGTGGCGCCCTCTGATTGGCTGCGGCCGCAGTACACGCGAAATGCACCTAACCACACCGTTTAATGGCGAACTTTACATTTCCTCGCTCCCCGACTACTCGTACGGATCCAGGATGCCTCCCAAAGCCAGCGGTAAAGCGGTGAAGAAGGCCGGCAAGGCCCAGAAGAACATCACCAAGGGCGACAAGAAGAAGAAGCGCAGGAGGAAGGAATCCTACGCCATCTACATCTACAAGGTGCTCAAGCAGGTCCACCCCGACACCGGTGTGAGCAGCAAGGCGATGTCCATCATGAACAGCTTCGTCAACGACATCTTCGAGCGCATCGCCGCCGAGGCTTCCAGGCTGGCCCACTACAACAAGCGGTCGACCATCACCTCTCGGGAGATCCAGACCGCCGTGCGCCTCCTGTTGCCCGGCGAGTTGGCGAAACACGCCGTCAGTGAGGGGACCAAGGCTGTCACCAAGTACACCAGCTCCAAGTAAGCCGCCTGCAGCTGCCGGAGCGCCCCGCGTCGCCCCCTGGGCACGCCAACAAACGGCCTTTCTAAAGGCCACCATAACCTCCATTCGTTTCGCAACTCTGTCACAGTAGCTGTCTAGACTATAAGAGTAATTATTTTTAATCACAAAAACCTCCCGGCCACGAGAGTATTCAACATAATCATAGTTGGCCAGTCTCGGTTGTTTGCTTTGATGCCGTGTAACCGATGTAGTTTTACCGTTCATCGATTGATAGCTACCCTACATCAATGTTACCTATACATTGGTGGATAAACATCATGAGCAAAGTATCGAAAATTGCACATCAAATTGAGAAAACAAAGTTGAAAGAGAAGAAAAGAAAAAAAAATATTCGTATTAACAATAATTTTATTCTTTATTGGACATAAACTATATTGACGGGAAAGGTATTTGGGAATCCGAATAGAATAAACACCATTCATGAAAACACGTCCAACAGTGTATACGAATATATGGGATAAAAGCACCTGTGAACAAAACAAAACATATTTATCAAAAACCATCAAAAAATAAAATAAAAACATGTCCAACAGTTTATACGAATATGCGGGGGGAAAGCACCTGTGAACAATTCAAAACAATTGATTAAAATCGATGACAAAAAAAAAAAAAAATTTAATTAAAAATGATAAAAAAAAATTATTAAATAAATTACAATAATGTCGATAATTTTCAATTTAATCAATGACAAGAATAAACGTAATCGTAGGTAAATCAGTCAATTGTGTTGAAACACCGTTGCCGAACGCGCATATGAACAGACCAAATGTGGAAAACCATCACCCGTCAACGGTGGCCTTCGCCACGTGATCGGTCACTCTCTCGCTGCGCTACCGCTCGCCCAGCGCGCCGGCACCGGCGCTCCGAGTGTGACTTGGCCCAGCCGACCGGTCTCGCCGCCGCCACACGCCGGCGGCGGGTCCCCTGAATGTTGACGACGTTTACTCGAAAACCGTGCATTTTAGAGAGAAACTCCAGGTTGGATGAAATAAAGGTACAGACCCGGACTACCGATAGAAACGATCTGCAGTATTCTAGCGAGATCCGTTACGGAGATATGGGCCGCTGAAGTTTTTTTGGAAAAGCGTGGATAACTGGCGAAATAACAGTGATAACGAGTTTACAACTTCACATTTGTGTAGATCTAACTGAGACGAAGAAAACGAGGGGTCTCCGGTGACCGTAGGGCCAGCGGTTGGCTCACAATTAAATTTTGAAATTTGACAGTGCACTGGTTGTCGGCACTTTCCTTTGATCGAGATAGAAATATATAGCTCGAGTGGGGTACACTCGGTATATATAGGTGGGCGTGGCCAACAGGTGTCACCTGATTGGTCGATCAGTGGTGACCAATGGGAGGACGTAATTGGACCAGCGGCCGCGCGCGACGCCGTTTGGCGGGGAACGGGCTGGATTTCTCCGGGTTGCGAGTGTGCAGCTCACCCGATGCCTCTTCGCCGAGACAACTCGTTCCCGCCGGGCCATCTGCTCCAGCGGCGGTCCCGGTGAACGTTCGACGGCGATTACGTGTAAACCACTGCGAGTTACGGTTGAACAACGCTTACTCGACTTATGTTGAGTTGTTACCAGTGTATTATTTATTAGTTTGAAGTAATTTGCTGCTTATGAAAATTATGTATGTTGATAAAATGAATTAGGGTTTTACAAAATTCCTTTTGATTCGCACAACTGTATGATTAACAATTTAATTTCCTGGGATAACACAATTTCAATTCAAATGCATATATTAGCTTAAAAACTACCCACAGGAGGGGGTTCGGATGGAATGTTTTTCATTTTGTTAGGCTGAAAAAATTAATTTTGGTTTCCCAGGAAACGTAAAATTGATTTTGAAAAAATCCTTTTAAAATACATTTAAATCCAATGAAAACTGTTTGCCGGCACTTGTTCGGCATTTACTGAATGTAACACACACAATGGCGTATTTGGGTTATCAAGTACAGGTCATGGAGAACAAAATTGTACGTAGACTGGTTCAAAAGATCGCGTTTCAATTATATTTCTCGATTTCCTTTTAAATTCGAATGTTAACAAATTTAATGATTCGCGTAACCTAGGAAACATAAAATTTTATAAAAAAAAATTTATTTATTTAGAATAGGAATGCACTTGTTTAGAGCAGTTTGTATGTGGACTAGTTCGAGTTACGCTTGAACAACGGTTACGGTACTCCACTAAATATTTGGGTTGACGAAAAAATTAACTTAGAATATAATGTGTACGACTTCATGTTGAAATTTCTCAACAAACGGGGTTTCAATTAGGTTTTTACTCAATTTCTTTTGATTCTAACAACTATATGAACTATAATTTAGTTCCCTATGATACTGTATTTTAATAAAAATACATATACTGGCTCTAAAATACCCACAGGAGAGTATTCAGATATAAACTTCCATTCCGTTCGAATTTCAAATTGTAATACAAAACTTTTGTGAAAGATTTAATTTTTAAGGAAACACCGTTTACCGGCGATTGTTCTTTATTTACTCTAACAGAAAAGAGTATAACTTAATTATCAAATACCCGTTATAGAAAACAAAACTGGGCCCAGGCTGGTTTAAAAATGCGATTTCAATTGATATATTAAGATTTCTTTTGCAATTTGAAAAAAATTCATATACAATTATTCGCGTTACTTAGGAAAAAATTTTATAAAAAATCATTTTAATCAAGGTTGGCTTATTTAGAGTAGTTTTTAACCTTAATTATGAGTTTTTACTACTATGGTGTACTTTTATTTGACCCGTCTGATAAACGTGAACACCGGTGATACGGTATATTTAATGTTAATGTAAATACCGACAATCAAACCCAACTGAATCTAACCTCACTAAATCCAACCTAACTGGTTTCAACCTAACTTACATTAACCTCACCTAATCTAACCCAACCTAATTTAAGCTGAACTAACCCGACCCAACTTGGCTTAACATAACCTAACGCAATCTTAAGTTATCATAACTAGACTAAAAAAAAAATTTTTTTTTATAACTAGACTAACAACAAACTGGACACGGGATGATCCTGGTCTTCTTGTTGTCACGGGGAGCGTTGCCGGCCAACTCAAGCACTTTGGCGGCGAGGTACTCCATGACGGCGGCCAGATAGACGGGAGCGCCGGCACCGACTCTCTCAGAGTAGTTGCCCTTGGGCAGCAAAAAAAAACAATAATCAATTAGTTACGTAATCGACAAAAATTAAATAAAGTTTTCCAATAAATCGTACTGTTCAAACAACATCAATACCGAATACATCCAAACTAGAATTTGCATCTGTAATCTCGAATCCGTTTCCAACTTTTATTCTAGCATTAATGAAAATGATCAAAACAATTTTTGCATTACCTTTTCTACAGAAGGTTTCCCTTTTACACTTTTGAGATTCCTTATGATCAAGTCTGTTTATTAATTGACATCTATCTCTTAAACTCAAGGCGCAAATTAGCGTCTATAATGGATTTGAGTAAATTGCTGTTGGAAAAAATAGATGATGGCATTAAATTTTTAAAAATTTACTTTTATACGTGAATACACAAACACTGTCACACCATTTTTACATGTCACACCATTTTTACAGGGCCTTATTTCTAAATAGGCTGAAAAGGCTGGAGCCTATAGCAGCAAAATTTTAGGGGTGGCACTTTGTCAATTTTCTAAAAATGAAAATAATTGTATTACTTTAATAAAAGAAACTTGTTTGTGCCCATCTTCCTGATTTAAAGTGTATTAATTTGAGGAAATGGAAATATGTTTATTCTTTTCATACAAATTTACTCCATATAATTTTGTAACACATTTTTCATCTATAGGATATTCGCTGTGGGACGGTGGCGACGTCCTGTAATCCAGCTACTCGGAGGTCACGTATTATGCATGGATAGTTATAAGTGATGGCTTATGGATGCGATATTCCCTGGTGGGGATTAACGTCTGCACTAGTGAATGTTGATGTTAGACTGTGACACTATCACAAGCAACCTTTCAAACTTTTCTTGTTTTTTTTCCGGTGAAAGAAATTGTCAATCAGTGATGACAGGGCGGCTCTAGGATGAAGATATTAGGTAGGCAACTATCTGGGGTGTTAATGTATTTTTAATAAAGTTTTATTTTAAAACATATATGTCATTATGCTGGAGCCGCGATTTTCAAATTCTCAAGCTCTAACATTGCCAGATGGTGAATCGTACTTGCTATGGTCCTATTGTTAATTTTCTTTAAAGTTTTACTTTTACTTACATATGAAGTTGTAGGTCTATAAAAATTGATTTATTTAATTTAATTTATTAAGTGTTCAAATTTATTCACTGAATTTACTTCAATTCAAAATTTTATTTTAAATTTTTAGTCGTTTGAAGTATGTTTTATAGCTTATGATATAACCAACGTTATTAGTCGGCTGGCAGTTGCCTCTATACTGCCTTGCCTGTTCGCTGTTGTAGCTGCTCCTATGAAGTCACTTTGATTCTGTGTGTTGTGAGTCCTGGCACCACAGACCAAACAGGCAGTGAATAACTTAACCACTGTTCATAAAACAAATTGTTGTAAAACATTTTGATACTTTGATATTGATATATCAAATTAATCTGGTGCGTGTTTTAGGTTAAACCACGGTGAATAACACCGTATTCTCAACTATAAGTGAGAATAAGAATTATGTATGAGTCTGTCCCTATAAGTTGAGGGTGGTAGTTAATGGACCCTACAGGCAGCATATTCCTAAATCCGGCCCTGCATTTTTATCAATAAAACTTTCCAGACAAATTATTTAATAAATACTAGCATAAATAGCATGATAAAAAATTACAACTAAATTGTTTCCCAAACCCCCAATATAGACTGTTTCACCTGAATGACGGTCAGTTTAAGTCGAAGGTAATAATAAATAAACTTGTAAAAACTTTCTTTCGTTGTCTCCCCACTAGCATTTGGTTTGTTTTTGTTAGTTTAATTTTTTTATTTCAATCACTTTTTTTATGATATTCTGTAAAGCCAAAATTTTTTAGCTGGATTAGTAACAGAACGATGACACAGTGTGAGAAAGTTGATTACTTGTATATACCTATGGTAATATTGTTTATTGTAATTAGAGTTCATTAGGCGGGTTTATAGGCCTACTGGTCAAGTTACTTGATTCAAGTTGACTTGAATGTTATGTAAACATTCAAGTAAAATTGGCAGTTTGATTTTTCATGTGCACATGAATCAAGTGGGCTAAATAATTTGTTCATTTGACCAAGAACAACCTTTATCAGAAAATCCTATTAACACGTTGACACGTTGAGTGCGGTTTATGATTAATATTGCTTACGCCAGTGGCTGAAATATGAATAATTAATTATTCACCAAGTAAACTATATGAATGTATCCAAAATGTCATCATAAGATCACCAGGCCTCCATTTTGGTCATTATTTGTGACGTCACTTCCGGTACATCAATTGATGTAGTCCGCCGGTGGCGCCGGTCGCGTGAGTCACCGCAAGGCATTTTTGAGTGGCTAAAATAAAATAACTGATTATACACCGAGTAAATTAGAGGAATGCATAAAAATATTATCTGAGGATCGCCAGGACTCCAATTTTGTCATTATTGATGACATCACTTCCGGTATCTATTGATGTAGTCCGCCGGTGGCGTAAGTCACCACGAGGATAAAATAGTCCGTTTACTGCCACAACTGTTTCTAATGATCCACAAACTTGTTTTTTGACACAACAAGTACTAAAAATAATAGAATAGAAAAATAAATTAAAAATAAAAACAACTATACACACCAGACAAAAGTGTGAAGTTACCACGGTACCGTCCTGAACAGAAACCCTAGAACGGAAAACTATACGTGCCAAAATGGACCTGTGTACTGGCACAACAGGCGGCAAAGGGATAAAACGATCCCGGACAATGGCTGAGCTCATACTGAACTAATAAAGTGGGAGTGGCGCGACTACATCAATAGCTGTAGGCCGCTACTAGGGCTGGCGCCGCACTACATCAATAGCTGTAGGCCGCTACTAGGGCTGGCGCCGCACTACATCAATAGCTGTAGTCCACACTCAACGTGTTAAACAAATTTTAATATAAAATCAAAGACTTTTGAGAAGAAACTGTAGATTGTTTAAAGTGTAATGCATATAATATTTTAAGTAGTTATTCGATGTAACTTTTGTGTTTATTTCCGTGGTTTAAATTTGAATGCTGAATTAGGTATTCATTAGGTACCGGTACATAAATGTGAGTGATTAGGAAAACAATTTTCATTGCTTACGTATGATCATAAAAAATACACTGAGCTTTGTAAAAAGTACACGAGTCTGGTTACAAAAAGAAACTTAATAAAACTCTATTTTAAAAGGTGTAGTTATAATTTTCCTTTAATATTTAGCTCCAATTATTTTGTTTTACGTTACTCTTCATTAAAAACCATAATAACAAATCCAGAGTAGTGAAAAAAGGTGTTAGAATAGTTGGTGAATTAACTTTTTAAATTGCCTTCTGAATTAAATATTGAAAATTGCCGTTCCGTTCGCCGGCCCGTCACGCCAAGTGCATTGATAAGCCTAGCTTGATTCTCTTGTTAACGGTATCACTGCTAAGGCGCCGACACACTACTGGACTTTGCTCCGCAGACCATACATGGGGACGATGCACTTTATACCATGGCTAACTCTGGAATTTTGGGGAAGAGCAGCCGCGAAGGATAGGTTCCCAAGTCCCTACTTAAGTAACGTTGAAAAATAAAGTGCAAAGTTATTATAGGCTCGTTCCTACGTAGGCGGTAGAAGCGTGGCAACAAGTAAAGGCTGAAGCAACGCCAGTGGAATACTTGTATCTCCATTATGTTGTTGATTTTGTGTTCTACGTGGACACGGTATTGTAGGCGACACGAGCAACACCGGCATCTATAATTTTCTTGAAACAATCAGTTTCACTATGCTCTCCAAAGAGAAAAGATGTAAGCTGATGCTTCTAGAAACTTCGACACTCATGTATGCTTATTTAAAAAGGAAGGTGTCTGGAAGATTGAATTACAATTTACTATGTACCAGTTAAAACTAAGGCAGACTAAAGATTTTTCATGTTAAATCAGTTGTGTTTTATCATAAAAAATATCAATGTTCCTGCAACTAGTGCCTTAATGTTAAAATCAGATAAAGTTATTAAAGTCTAGAGTATTATCTGAAGGATATGTGTTTTAAGAACAAAGTACGTCTTCAATTAATGGGACAAAATAGTAAAAATAAATACTAACCATACAACACACAACAATTACTGTCGCTGCGAACGCCAAAGACAACAGCGACCAGATACAAAATGATTTGAAATTTAAAATTACGCTCGCAACGCATGCTGCCAAAGTGTTGCTCTTGTCGCCCACTAAGAACGCTCCAATGCTTATACATTGGTTTGAAATTTTGTCGCTCTCGACGCGTCGCATCTGTTGCCCACGCAGGAATGGGGATGAGACAAATTAAATAAATTTTTAGGGTGAAACAAACAATTGTGGAGGTGAGCTGAGCAAGAAAAGCAAGAGATCTTGCCTTAATACTATTGTTATGGCTTGTGATCTATGTACGGATTGAACACAGTTCACGAACATACCACAGAAAAATGGATCAGTCAGCCCGAGTGACGTTCGGTTGGCACTTCCCTCATCTTGGAGTGTTGTTGACATCAACGGTACTTCTGGCGAGCCATCATCACCATCTGAGCTCAGGCTTCAACCTGCATTCAAATTTTAAATATTAAAGAAGAAATATAACTAACTACATATAAATAGGTCTATAAAAATTATTTATTCTTTTCATAGAGAGTCAAATTACTTTACAGAATTGAGTCAAACCCCTCCCCCTCAAAAACAAAATATTTCTCTGTTGACATTTTACAAAATAAGGGTCCCGCTATTTGAAACTATCACTGAAGTTGCAGCTTGCTTACTTGCAGAGCGAGCTGATGATCTAGATCTAGGACATTTCAGTCATTCAGTCTGTTTTCAGACTTGTCATCCCATGCACCATGCAAGATTGAACTATAAAAATTGTATTATGGTTAAATTACTAAAACCATTTAACTATAACTCTTTTTATGTACGGTAATTTATACTTCTTAGTAGAGTCTTGTAAACCCAGACTAATGTGGATCGAATTGTGTCCGGATTTGCGAAAATTCCTGGTAATTGGGAAAGGAGCAAACACAAGAAAATAATTTACCTACTCTTATTATAATGACCATAATAACTGGTTCTCTTCATTTATTTATTACATGATGTTTGTAGGCCTAGTACAAAAATTGAAACTTAAACCTCATATGTTAAATTAAACTTGAAGAAAACCAAAACACCGTGCTTTGGCTGATGCCATGGCTCTTAGCGCCTTAAAACCAGTGCACTCTACTGCTCTGGCATGTTGTCTGAGTTATACAGAATTCCGGAAATTGAATCATCACGTTTTGGGTTTAATAAATTAGTAAATCAAATACTTAATGTTTTTCTTTTTTTGTTGATGTCATCATGATTCTATATTTAAGGATAATTAAAAATGAAGTAAAATTAGAAAATAGCCACAGTCTAAAAAACAGCTTAGATTTAATAGAAAATATTGAAAATACCACTCTGAATGCAAGGTATAATTTAGCCTCATTGGACATCACAAATTTATACACAAATGTACCTGTAAAGGAAACGTTGGAAATTTTATTGGATAATTTAAAGCAGCATTCCACAATGAATGAAAATGTACGCAACGAATTGATGTCTTTACTACAAATAGTATTGAAACAAAACTACTTTCAGTTTAATAATGAGTTCTATATTCAACGAGAAGGCCTTGCCATGGGTTCGCCTCTATCTGGTATTTTAGCAGAGGTTTTCCTTAACAATTTTGAGAACAAAAACATATGGACCGACAGCAACCGCTATAAAGACAAAATCATATTTTTCTACAGGTATGTTGATGATATTATCATTTTGTACGATGGAAACCCAAGACAGATTAAAATCTTTAACAATTTTTTAAATAACATTCATTCAAAATTAAAGTTCACGCTGGAGTTAGAAGAAAATAATAGCCTAAATTTTCTTGATTTAACACTTAGAAAAGTCGACAGTAGATTCTCTTTCCAAATATATAGAAAACCAACAACAACGGACACAACAATTCACGCCTCATCCCACCATCCAATGACACAAAAACTAGCCGCTTACAATAGTTTTGTTAACCGGCTACTGACTGTACCGTTAAGCCCTGAGGATTTTGAATCTGAAAAAAACATACTAAAACACATTGCACTATCAAATGGTTACAGCCCTGATATTATTGATGACTTGATAAGGAAACAGAAAAATAAAAAACTGAGAATTCATAATGAGACCCAAAAATTAGATTTTATATCTACTGAGTTCGGCTGTGAACTCCCTTTCACACTGAAAAACGAAATGAGAAAACATGGTAAAATAATCGCCTTCAAAACTTCCAATAAACTTGAAAAACTTTTAAATAAGAAACAAAACAATATTGATCTAAACGAGAAAACAGGAGTTTATAAATTATCTTGTAACGACTGCAGTAAATTTTATATAGGACAAACCGGTCGGTCTTTTGAGAAAAGGTTCAAAGAACACATCCCCAGAGCTACTAATATACAAAAATCCAATTTTGCTGAACATCTTACTGCCAACAATCACAATTATTCTAATATAACAAATAATCTTACACCATTACACATTTGCAGTAAAGGACGAAATATGACAGCTCTAGAACAGTATGAAATTTATAAGGCCTCAAAAATTTGCCCTCAAGATTTATTAAATGACCGATGCACCCTCCAGTCAAATATCCTGTTTGAAACAATGATTAAATTAGATAGAAGAGCGATGCCATGAATAGGTGTAGCCAGAGGTCAAAGTTCAAGTGATAACACACGCCAACCTCCAGTCGAGACTCGGCACACGACATGCGCGCATCTTTGTTCGTTGTAGGCCTACACGTTTCATGTATATTTATTCGTAATTTTATGTTTCTGTGTTTTGTGTGCGTGTTTTTTAAACTTCGACGCGACCATCAAGTGATGTAGTCAAGATTTTTAAGTTTTTGTGCGGACCTGAGGATGACGGCCTAGGACGTCGAAACGCGTAGTCCATCACCGGATTACAAGGATCACACGGCAGACAGCAGGTATTTAACCTTTATTATTCTATATTTAATTTTATGTTGGATGTTGTTGAGTAAATTATTGCGGACATTTTCCATCACTGATTAGTAAATTATAAATTCACGACGTTTCGGGATCTGGAATCTGATCCCGTCTTCAGGTGGACCTAGAACATAACAAAGTTAGTAAAATCACGCCAGGCAGACCTAGAGAAGTCCATAGCCAAACCTGAAAACAGAAAAGGCAGTCACAATAATTAAATACAACACTGACAAATTGAAAAAGCTCAAACAGTAAACTGTGAAAGCAGTCAAAAAACAAAACACAAATAATTAAATTGGAAAAATATACAGCACCAATCATGAGACTGCACAGGGGAGCCAACCACACACTTGCAATGTCGTCCACATAATGGACTTTTCCAGGTCCGCCTGGCGTGCTTTTAGTAACTTTGTTATGTTCTAGGTACTTCTTCCACCTGAGGACGGGATCAGATTCCAGATCCCAAAACGTCGTGAATTTGTAATTTACTAATCGTAATGGAAAATGTCCGCAATAATTTACTAAACAACGTAAACTCACCATGACCAACAATGAACTTTAAACAAAGAATGTTGGATGTACTGGTATTAGTTTTAGACCTATGATTTATTTACAACGTAAACAATTTAATCTTGCTGTAACCTGTTAAAATGTCCATGTAATAAAATGTTAAAATACTGTCAATTTGATTTGTTCTGAACTTTTCCATTTGGTTATGTATTGAAATTTGGTTAAGTTAAAAATCAAAGATGAGTAAGAGTAGTGAGAAGTTTGACCTATTCGTCCTTTTCATATTATGCCACCGGTAGCAGCGTTTTGCTACACCAGTGAAAAAGGTGAATCCATGTTGGATTTATTTTCCATAAGAGATATGTTAAACCTTTCCCAGCCATTGCATGTTAAATGTTAAACCGGCACTGCATGCTACTTGCAGCGGCAAATACCCGAAGTCCCTTTCTTGTCGTTTAGTCTTTTCGATTTCACTGTTGATTTAACGAAGTAACTGTGAATGTGGAAAATAAATTAGGGTAATAATATTATCTCATGCAAAATGTTCTGCTGTGGAATTTAAAATTATAGATGCTTAAACGAGGGTATTAGTAGGTTTGCTAATACCTAAACCTAGGGGGAAAGGGAGCTGGCAGCGGTGGGAAATGTAACCTTTAGTTAGGGCGGCAAAAGTGCTAGCGCCAGCCCTGCTGAGGGGCTGTCAGGAGGGGACTGAGTGGCTTAACACATTCGCTGCGGCTAATAAAAACATAAAACCTTCCCCAGGAGCTGAAAAATTTTATTGTACCAAAACATTCCTTTATATGACATAATTAAAGAACAGAGGTCAAAAATGTTATCCGTTGTGTTTATGACGTCATTTCGTGACGTCATATTTATGGCACAGTACTGTGCCATCAGCATACAGGTGAAAATAATGTACTAAAATTGAAAAAAGTATTTGTTTATTTGAGTAAAACACAATAAAGATAATAAAATTATGAATGAAAAACACAAAGGGGGGTTATTTAAAATGTTTTGAAATTAACTACCCTAATCTATCCTCATTGTTTATCACTAAACATGGTATTTTTTGTAGCACGGCATAGGGCATAGTCCGGGCTCCCCAGGGCACTGCGCACAAAAGTATAGTGTTCGTTTGGTTTTTGAGGTGCGCTAAACATAGTTACAAACTCGTCTGTCCACAACAAAGGCAAACTTCACACTGACAGGAATGGTGGCAATGAGCGCAAGCGTGGCACTTTACTGTTCCTGCCACTACAGCGCTGCTGTCGCCGTGACGCGGGAACTGCTAAGCCCTAAGGTAAAGCCATACCTACCCCCCACGCTAACGTGGCATACAACTAACTCCGCCAGGAGCTAACCTCATAAAATACAAATGATGAGTGCATTGTAGCATGGCACAGTACTGTGCCATCAGGGTGAGCGTACAGATTTTCATGGCACAGACTGTGCCATTAGCAGCGAATGTGTTAAGCAAATCAAGAGATTGGATAATGGTTATATTAAGAAATAAAAAAGCTGTTAGAAAAGGCGGATGGTAAGAATGAAGAAGAGGACAGTTTAGGACTTAAATGGACAAAATTGTAAGTTATATAGAAATGTATAATATTTTAATGTTTTACAGTTACACTAGTGTAATACCTATTGTACAAATTTAACTAGTATTTAATTTTAATGTACCGGTAAAAATTTTTAAAAAATATTTCAATAGTCCCTGTCTAATTTAGCTTGGAAAAATTCACTCTGATTTCACTTTTAAAGGCTGTCAGAATCTTTTTAGAAATTGTTTGATTTAAAATTTGAAAATTTAAATTTTTGAGGTAAAATTTTATAACATAATATTTCACATAACGTCAGTCTTAACTGCATACCTTGCAATTGGTGTCCTGCTCTACACCTGTGGTAAGGGTGCGGTTGTCCCCTTAGCATCATGTTCTTCATAAGGATAGATAGTCATTGTTCGTTCTCATCAGGTTGCCCAATACAGCAGTCATCAAACTTGAAGAATTGTGACTGCTTCACACCTTTCTGTGTAACATGTGATGCATTTAAAATAGTTTACAGAATAAAGTAAATTTCCGAATAAACCAAACTATAGCATTTAATGATAAGTTTATCAGAGTCATTGCTAGGTCAGGGCAATTGCCCTAAGTGCTGGGGAAAATAATTAAGTTAATGTAGATACTTGTACATTTTTTAAATCTGTTCATACGTTTTAAAAATCTCAGTCTATGAAGTAACTTATATAAACCATAATCATAGCTATAACACTAGAAATAAATATAATTATGCAGTTTGATGTTTTTTTAAAAGAAGCCAATGTACTCAGGACAAAGTTTTTTTTTTCAAAATTTGATTTACCAGAAACAATCAAACAAATTAACGACCTTAATGAGTTTAAGAGCACTTTAAAATCATTTACTGGGAAAAGCACCCTGGCTCCTGATGCTATGTAATATTGCTCCACCTGAAATAAGACGAAAGGATGCACTCATTAGGGAGTATTCAATTAAGATCTTATTTGTTCCACAGCTGCCCATCCATGATTACCTACCCCGGAGTGAGGGCCGATTGAGGCCCCGAAAACCATCTCTGCGAATAGACTCCCAGTTGATGGACACAAACTTCACCATCCGTACAAACTGGACTTCCTTCTAGGACGCTTTCCAAGGTCGGAACAACTTCTTGATAGCTGATGAAATAGCTGATTAATAGCGGTAGGTGGTATAAATCTTCCTCGGAAGCAGTGGACTATACTCACATTGTTTCCGCACTGGAGTTCCGGGCCACTGAGGTCCATGTAGGCCCATTTCCTACATGTAATAAAGTTGATTAAGTCTTAAGGATGTTTATTGTTATTTTAATTTTTATGTAATAAATTGTAAAAATATTTTGGAAATAAATCGATTCTGATTCTGATTTTGGAGTGGGAAGATATAATTATTGGAAGTACAAATGGGGGATGACACAAGACCAGTTATGGGACTGCGGAGCAGAGTATCAAACAATGGTTCACATAGTCCCAGAGTGCCCGCTGGTGAGTGCTTTCTCCAAAGGATTGATCGGTTTGCATAGCTCAATCAGTGAAGCTGTGCTTAGCGCCCTTGATTTAGCTCTACATAGAGAGATCAATATTTTGATTTTAAAGTTCAGTCTTTTACATATACACTGACTCAAATGCTCTGCACTGCAGAATTTCATAGCCATCTAAAATAATAAGGTTGTGGTCTTCGAATTGGCAACACTGCTTTAGAAGGGTTTTTCTAGCAGTTAAACCAATTCACCCCCAGCTATATAACAGAAGCTGATAAGCAAAGACAAGGAGGTGTTAAATGGTACATTTATAATTAATGTGATAAAATTGATGTTTGAAACTCTTTGCTGATTTTATCAGTTTAATTGAGTTTAAAACATGTATATTTCATTCTCAGAACTGAATGTCATGCCTCAAGCAGAGGGTACACTGAATGATAAATTTAAACAATAATAATGTTCCAAAATGTAAAATAAAAACAAAAATGTCACTCACAGCACAAACCCCCATTTTGAACCGAAGCCTTAGGAACAGTGATGTTATTTGTAATGCCACAGGTTTATTACTTGAAATGGCTATGTTTCTATCCTAACAATGAGTCACAGCTTGACACCTAAATAATTCACATCTATTCAAAATTTAAAAAGTCTTGCTCTTCCTTCCAAATAACCCTGTAGCATATCAAACAAATGTTGATGAGGAGTGGTGATGACATTTTGATGAATTGCGTTGGATTGGTCAAATCCAGAAATATAAACATGTGATTGCCTGAATTTATTGACAACAGGACAAACACTGCTTATATCTGGGCTTTTAATAGATTTCCATCAGTTGATGATGCAGACTTTGCAGGTAAGTCGGTTAACAGTTGCATTGAGATGGATGAGGTGTAGCTGCTCAGATGCATGATGTGCCGCAAATGGTATTATTCATCTGGATATATAAAGATGTGGGTTGGGGGGGGGGGGGGTTTGAAGGGATGCAGTGTTTCCAGACGTACGATAATTATCGTTCTGGACAATAATTTAGCTCCCCATACGTTGTATGATATGTCACCGTACGATACTGCCTTTCGTACGATAATTTGGGCTAAGGACAAAACTATACATATTTTATCTATCGAAAATTATATTAATTGTGAATAAACTAGTACTTGAGTTAAAAAAGATTAAACTTTAGCAATGAACTACAATTAATTTGTTTTTCCTCTCAAAAATAAAACCATTTAAACAGTCACAACGTAATTTTTTATTTTATTTTTGTCTTTAAAGACAAGACTAGGCCGGCTAATAGACTACAAGAATAATAGCCTGAGGGATATTTTATAAACTATTTTAGTGTTTTCCAAATTGGAATGTGCTGCAATAAAATTAACACTATTTTCACAAAGAAAGTTATGGAAGCAACCAGTGTACTTTGAGGTTGCATGGTTCTGCAGAACCTTAGCCTGCTTTTGCAAAAAAGAAAAAAGGGTTAATACTTGCACTTTGCACACTTGACACTGTGAAAAAAAATTTTTAATACTTATTCCCTAACAGTGTAACAATTAATGGGTTCGGGTTTCTTTTTAGGTAAATTTAATAGGTTAGGCATTAAATATTATTAACTTTGGTTAGTTTTGTAATACAGCGTTAAGTGTTGTATTAAACCTTTATTGAAAAAAGGGTAATGGTTTTTTATTAAAGTTTGATTTAAAATTGATGAATTTGTTTAACGATTTACAAACCAATTTTCTCCCAGTTTCAAGGCTCATTGCGACCGTACGATAGTGTTGCCTGAAATACGATAATTTTGGACTGCATGTACGATAGTTGGTCCTGGCCAATCTGGAAACACTGAAGGGAGGTTTATTTTACAAGTTGGCATGACTGGGTATGAACTGCAAGATCAGATTCAGAACAAGGTACAGATTGGGTTTCTAGAATCACAGTTGAAAAGAAGAATTTCAGATAGGCTTACCAATATAATTAAATTTATTGAAACTAATTGTTAATTACACTCTTATTTCTAGGATTTTCACAGACAAGTACAAATTAGATCACAAATCTTACTAAAAACAACTTGACGGTGTACATATGGACAGGGGAACAAAATGGAAGGAATCGATTTTAGGGGTTATTTATGGAAAAAATAAAAACAGGAGACAGAATGAAAAAACAGGAGTGAACCAAACAAAGGACAAGGAGGGTGTTTTAGAATTTATCTTACTTAGGTCTATTGGGTGAAGAATAGGAAATTATTTCAGACAAATTTAATGTAAATACAAATCTCTCTATCTTAAGGGAAACACAATCACTGTATATTGTACAAACCTTCGCATATTGGCATTGTTATTTAAAAAAAAAAAATTTAAAATCAATGAAATATTACACTTGATTGAAAAATTTAACTCAAGTTTTAATATATAGGTGGATGAAACAGATACGTCATCACCTTCATGTCATATTCATTGTTCAAGGGCAAAGTGATGTCATGAATTTTGCCCAAAAAATTTATGCCACATTTAATTGAAATCAGCTAGGCCTACAACTGTCTTAAGTTATTGCAGTGACGGACACATAAGGATGTCTGTATAGATTTATTTAAAAGCCTTACATAGCCTACCCACATCAAAACCCACCAACTTGACTCTTCATAACATTACACCTCTGATCTTTGATATTACAAGAAGGAATGAATGGAATTGCATGCAATTCCATCGCTACTGCGGGGACTGCGACCGCGTGCCAGAAATGTCAGTTTTTTGTCTTTTTTTAGAAAATTCTTTTATTTAGGATAAGTTATATTTTTTGTTTTATTGTGTTTTTTAAGCAATAAAATTACTTGCAAACTCTATTCTGAAGTCCGATCTTGTTTGAGAGCTGATATTATTACACTGCCGTATTGAATAAATAGCATGAGTAATATTGGCTCCTTAAAACTCAATTTTCATCAAACTTGACAGGGCTTACATTTACAGAGAGTCTAGTTGGTCTGATTTTACTGTAGCATATACAAAAATTTGAACAATGGTGTTTTTGGCATCTGGGGACCTAAAAAATTGAACATTTTCTAGACTTTAGCATGATTGGTATCCTATCATGAGTTCAAGAAGTCTTCCCATAAGACCTATGGTAAAAGCTACTTCCATATGGGATATTTGTAAAAAAGAAGACATAAACAAATTTTCAATGTAGTGCTACAAAGACAGTAGGTCTACTTATATTACAATCATTAAGTCTACACCTATACTTATTTAATACGCTAGGCTTTATTTGTCAAGAGAACTCCTACAATCCTCAAGTTTTGGTGTCGTTGCATAGGGCTTGGTCTGTAGTTGTTTCTGCCAAAAATTTATAAGAATTGGACTTAAAATAAGGGCACTATCCATGGATTCAATTTTCCTATTAGAATAATATTGGAATTGGTTTGAGCATTTAAAACATCTATTAAAAAATGTACAGCAATAAATACATGTAGTTATAGGTGACAACTGACTTTTACAATATTTGATTGGTCAGATGTCATTGATTTAGAACTAAATGTAAATTTTTTATTTAATCAAAATAAAATGCTCGATTTTGAACAACAAGTAGGCCTACACTAGTACATTTAGAATAAACATAGATTATATACCATCAAATCTTCGAGGTGGTAATTAAGTAGGGTACCTGTGAAGTATTTTGTTGTGTTTCATTTTTTTCCAACTTAGAAAAATCAAATACGGTCGGCACAGCATTATATTTCAGTCTTCCAGTTCTCGGTAAAAAACTATTGGCTTGAAAATGCTTGCTGCACAACCGACTATACTTTGTGGGAAACCAGTTTTCCCTTCTGATGGCTCTCACCCATTTTTTCAAAAGATAAGGCTGGTTAAACGGGAATCTGAAAGCAAAATTTTACTTAAAAAATTACTTAACTTTAAATATGCTTCAATCCATATCAAACAAGCCTGCATTTATGGAAAATTGTTAGAAGGCCAAAACATAAATAAATAAGTATTGGTATTACATAGAACTGAAGAAGAAGGTTGCTGCAGTGGAGGTTTTATAAGGTAATAGAGGCCTGACTTACAGGATATTTTTTATTAGTAAAGGCATGTAAATTAACCAAATTGTTAACAACTCTAACCCTGACTACCCTAATCTAACCTAAGTTTAAGCTATTTAAAATTATTTTTAAGTGTGTTAAATTGTATATAGAGTGTGGTGTCTTAACTGCGCTACCTTACTGTCGAAGAAAAATATTGACTGATCCGATCGATATCATATCGGATCAAAGATTACTTTCAAATACAAAATTTAGCTAGAAAAAAAAAATAACTCTAATCATACTACCATAATTAAAACTAATCTCTATTAATATGAAGAACCAACCTATGTCCAGGAAAGTTAAAATGTGAGAGTAGACCACATTTGAGTAGGATACCTAGAGGCAGTGGCACACTCAGAAAAAAATTATGGGGGGGCTTTTTTGGTCCCTAGACGAACCGACGGAAAACTTTTAAAACTCTATAGAAAACCCGGTTTTTTAAGACATTATTTAGGTTTATTTTAGCTCTTTGAATGCAAGTTTTGTGTAGGGATCGATTATATAGGCCAATATAGGCTCACTCACAGCAAGTAGTGGTGAGTGATCTGTGCATTCCTGCTCAACACAAGACGAGCTAAGAAGTTCCGGTCATGTGAATATAACATAGCCTATACACTTATTTTTACGCCGCTGGTAAGGCTCTCATTGTTGTTTAAAATAGTCTGTCAAAAGCCCTTTCATAGGGCAACATAAGAGTTGACGTTGACAATTACTTGCACATGTAACCTCTGTCACTAATAAAAAAACTCATAATATTTTACCCTAACACGAACAAACAATATGAGCCAAACACTGACACGGATCTTAGAAGCTTAGAAGGGGAGTGGGCGAGGCTTGCTACATATAACACGCAGTTGGGTTGTGGAAGGGGAAAACCCCTTTCTGCCACCCGCCACCAGAAATAAACAAATCAAGTGCGTGCGAGAAATGTTCCTTTGCGAAGTTTCTAATATATTATGAAATAATTTGTATTTATTTTTTTGTGCATTTCTTAGGAATGCATCTATTATTTCTTAGTTGTAGTGAAATGTAACTCCCGCAAACCAGTATTTAGTACTCGATGTGTCCACAATTAGCAGATAAAAAATTATTTTTTTTTCTAATTTTTTTAAAATTAATTTTTTTGAGGGGGGGCTACAACCCCTTTAGCCCCTTTGAATGCATAACTGCATAACTTCCTAGAGGTAATTGTTTTTCTTATAGGCCTATATGTTATTTTGTTAAAATTTGTCATTATCAGTAGTGTTTTGATTTTGTTTAAGCTTATATAAATTATGTTAGGCAGTGCGGTTTTTGTGACGGTAAGTACGCGATGGTGTACACCGTACCAGTACCTCTTGGGAAAAAATATTTTGTAACTTTAGTAAATTTTTTGTAACACCCTTTTTAAGGCTAAATTTAAAAAGTTTTCCCGCGCGCAGACCCCTCTTTTTAATACCCTCCGGACCCCCGGAACATTGTGTACTGGAACCTATATTGTTACAAAATCAGCACTGATGTTAGGTAACGTAATACTTGTTTTTGAATGTAAATACAAGAATAAAAAGCTAAACAAAAATAGGGGTGGTTAAGTTTAGTTACTGTGATTGACTTCCTTATTGAGGTAACTTTCAAATCAGTAGTTGACATGTTAGATATTTCAATCAGATCAATCGATATTTTCATTCAACAGCTAAAAACTATACCCAATTGATTATGCACTGATTGAGTTTAGTGTGTAATTCATTTTCATTTTAAAATACTAGCTGTGTACCTGTCCTTCGTAGGGGATGTCGTGTACTGTTTAGTTTATTATTAAAATAAATACCGTAATATAAATGATTCCACATATTCAATAATGATACGGTATCAATTTTATAGAACACATAAAAATTGCATATATTTGTTAATAATTAAAATGTTGTTTCGCCTTGTTTTTCTTTAGCTTGTAGGCCAATGATGGTAAAATTAATTTTTCAGTGAATCAAGTAAGTCAGTACAAGTGTCACCTCACGTGGTTGCAAGCATTTAACTTACTGCCCACAGTCACAATTTGATAAGCGTCTCTAGTTAGCAATCTTGATCGGCGATCGCGAGAGTCTCCATACGGTAGTTAAAATTTCTTTTTAATTCAAGACTAGAAGGCAAATTCAATACTAATTCCAGACTTCCCAAGTCCATTGTTAAATTCAATACTAGGCCTAATTCAAGACCTTCCAGATCTTCTAGACTAGTAGACACCCTGATTAATAATAATGGTGGAGTAGGATAACGAAGTTTTGTCTAAGATACTATACTCGGTTGGGAGTTTTAAAGAAATTAGGTTACAAGGGATATAAGAAGTGGTATAAGTTAGGCCTACCATAGTGAACTAAAGGAAAAGTTCCGCCAGATCATAGGTTGTGTCAAAAGTATGTTAGGCCTAAATAGGCTATAGGCCTATACTAAACATCACTTCTGATTTTAGTGATATGGCAATGAATTAGACCATACCTACCGTACTAAATTATATTCCGAGAATTCCTCTGCGTTATTATTATTACTAGAAATCGCCCACTGGTCGAAATTCGACCAAAAACTCAGATGATCTTGCGCCAATTAGATTTAAAATCTTTTATAACTAAAACATTTGTTCTTCCTGATTTGCTAGCATTTGTTATTAAAACAGCTGTTTAATGATGCAATCAATTATCCCTCTACCATAATCCCATAAGATTAACATTGAAACTTTGAAAGCCTGGGAATTCGAATGGGATTCTGCTCATCTACAGGACTACACCTTTCTAACAGTATGCACGGATTTTTCCTACGATACACACAAGCTGGGAAAAAAGGAGGAAACGAAACAAGCTTGCCTATTAATATATAGATTGTTGATAAACCTTTAATCAGTTCTTAGGGCAGCCCAGAATGCCTAAGCTCTATTATTGACAATGATTTTGGCACAGCACTGAATAGGTAGAGTGAAAGTGTAGGTAAAGAGTAGTTTTGTTTTACACAACCTGCAGAACGGAATTAGGCCTACAATTACCCCGCAATATTGTGTTTTACTAGGGCCTATGAAAGTTATTCCTTATGGGCTACCGTATCTTGCCTACATCCACAAATGGATAAAAAGTTTCTTTTCAATTAAAAATATCTAAGAATTACCCTGCACTGTATAGGTGATAAGTAGGCTAGGCCTACATACATGTCAAATAAGGTAAACAGACCTATAAAGCAAAGTAAGATCAAGACAAGTTAAATTTTTCTAGGAGGCCGAAAGTTAGCCCAGAGATGTGTAATATATAGCTAAAAAAGTCTATTTCATGCCTACCAGTGAAACATTTCAATGATTTCTTTACCTGAACATCCATACGCAACACAATAATTGCACAAATTAGAACAAATCAAAACAATAAGGCGAGTACATCTTTCAAATATTCAGTAGCGAAGTCGAAACACAAGCGAACATGATATGTAAACAAACAACCGGCCATCTTGGATGTTGGATGTTAGGATTTTCATTTTGACAGCGTCAAATCCCAACAATCACCAATAGCACAATAGCAGGCATGCACGCGTTTTGTGTCTCGCGACACGGACGTGCGACAGCTCGACATCAAGAATCTCCAATAACAAACAATTTGATGTTTTTTACAATATTTTCAAATATTATTTTGATCTGTGTTTTAAGAAAGTTAAAAGTAGGGTAAAAGATAATAGCATGAATTGGGTATCCAAAGATTTGATTGATAGGAAGAAAGATATTAACTATGTTAGTAAATCAGTTAGAGATCAAAACCAAATTTTTGATAGACAGACAGTTTAAAAGTAGATTATAAGCAAAAAGTTCAAGAGGCCAAAACTAATTACAGTAATTTAATCGAGAATTCAAAAAATGTATGTAAAACTACATGGCAAATAATTAATGAAGTAGGTAGTAAAAATAAAACAGAAGAAAATATAATTAAACTTTTAGCAAATGACAATGAAGATCCAAACACAGTATGTCAAAATATTAACAACTATTTTACAAATGTTGTGGAACAAAATATTGTTCCATTTGTTCCAAAGGTCTCTGTCAGCCATAAAGGGAACAATCAAGGATTTATTTATTATTTATATTTATTTATTTATTCATCACAAATAACGGCAAATAATGGTACGGTATTCTTAAACCAATTACCAGTTTTAACAAACATATCCCCAAATACCCGGCCAAGCAATTAGTTAAGGTGGGTCCCTTTAATACTTTTTAAACTATGTTGGTTATATTGGTTGTATTCTAAGTACAGTAGTCTGAAAACGATGATATCTCAAAGAGAGTCTACGAATTATATTCGTTAAGGGGATATAAAAATGCGTTAGGTTGGCAATACCTCTCACCCGAATGGCCGCGATTCGGGGATACCAAGGGAGGGAGAATATTAGTCCCGCTCGCCCCTGTGTCGCCCCTGCTAAGATATTTACATCGACAATACTCCGAAATTGTGCAGCTTTTTATTAATTGCCTGTAGGCAAATTATTTTTGTATTGATTAAACTTAATCACATGCTTTATTATTCGATGGAACTGGCAAAACATTTGTTTTTACTGTTATGTAATGTTTTTCTTCGTCCGAATATTAATTTATGAGCACTCTTTATACATTTTCTCAACAGAAAATGTTCAGTTAAGGTTGTCAATTTTGAACTAATAACCTATTTAAAGGAAGCCTTTAGGTTTCTCTACGTTCCATTAACAAAATAAAAAGGACTGTTTTATCATACCACAGATCAAAGCCGTAGCCAGAAAAAAAATTTTGGGGGGGGTTTGAGTTCCTCGTAACTATCAAACTTTCATTTTAACACAATTGTTAATAGGCTATAATATAATGTTAAAGCATGATTTTTGACGTTTTAAATATTTAAATAGGAGCCTACTTATACTGTATAATTACAATCGTAATTATCATTGAAGAAAATACATCATTAATGAATCATATTATGAACTAATTATTCTTTTTAGGGAAGCTTGCTAACTTTAAAAAAACCTACAATTAAAAGTCGCTAAATGTCAATGCTAACAATAACATACATAAAACTGATTATTTTACAACACAAATACCACAGTAGCCTAACTATATTACTCGTTATCAACATATTTCCACTCTTCCTCAGTCTATAATAAAATAAATACCTGGAGACCGAGCATTTGCTCGGGAAACTTAAATAATTCTTCATAGTAATATCAGTAACATAAACTTAATCACCTATATAAAGTGCGATTAAAAAAAATGTAAATTGTACTTATTATACTGTAGTAGCATTCGGTACTGTAATTTACCAGTAACTGGCTACCATTCAAAACCGCATCATGTCTATACTCTAACTCACGGTCTGTACTTTGACGCGGTTGAGCCAGCTGTTTTCATTATTTCTTTGTTTAAAGACCAATGTTAAAAGTGTTACAATTTAAACTAGGTATACAATGCAGTTGCCTGCTTGCAATATTGAGCGGAGCGACTATTTTATTAAATCAAGTATCAGGGAGACCGAGCTTAAGCTCGGTAAAATTATTACTTTCGTTTCTCACACAAAGCTCGTTTGGTCCGCTCGCTCCGCTCACTCGCCAGGCGGAAGGTTTGCTCCACATTGTTATGATTTTCCTAAATCCACAGGTTAAAGATGTAACACATTGGTTTATCAGCTGATTTTTGTTCAATTAATAAAATCTCCATAAGGATAACATGGAAACTTTGAAGGGCTCTAGCGCGAAAACCGGATTTTTCCCAGATATGGGACCAACGCCATTCGACTCCTGGTGGCCAAAACCCCCATAATCAATAAAAAAATCAAAAAATCCTTGGAGCGAAAAAAACTTTGCCCGGACAAACGGAGCTTGTTTTAGAGTATAAGTACCAGGGGGACCGAGCTTAAGCTCGGTAAAATTATTTCTTTCGTTCTCCTTCTCACACAAAGCTCGTTCGCTTCGCTCACTCGCCAAGCCGCGGGGGGCTGCACTTTGGTATAATTTTCTAAAGCTACAGGTTAAAGATGTAACACATTTGTTTATTTCTACAGTTATCAGCTGATTGTTGTTCAATTAATAAAATCTCCATAAGGATAACATGGAAACTTTGAAGGGCTCTAGCGCGAAAACCGAATTTTTCCCAGCTATGGGACCAGCTCCAATCGATTTCTGGTGGCCAAAAACCCCATATTCAATCAAAAAATCAAAAATCCTTGGAGCGAAAAAAAACTTTGCCCGGACAAATGGAGCTTGTTTTAGAGTATAAGATAAGATAATAAGATAAGATAAGATAATAGCAAATATTTTATAGGTAATTCAAGTGAGCTTGTTCGCTACGCTCACACTCCATCAGGGTTTAGCTCGTTCGCTGGGGCGTAGTGCATCTCGTACCGGTGTCACTTTTGCCGGCCAGGGGGAGGGTTATAATCTGTCAGAAGTACAGACCCATCAGAAAGTGCCAAGGTGGCCCTGGGCCGCCGGCGTGGCGCCGCGCCGGTGGCAATCTCAAAAGTCGTCCCCGTATTTCTAGGACACGGCTTTGGCAAATCAATGTTTTTATGCAGGTACGCGAACCACAGTTTACCCCGTCCTGGGACTTAGCAGAATTTTAGTATTTTTATGAAACATAATATATATGCCGATTCTATATTAACCAAGCAATCTAACAATACTAATATCTTTCCATTATAACGTCGTTTTCCTGAAATTTTACAAGTAAAATTTAGTGTGACATGAAAGAATTGCTAAACCCAGAAATTTATATTTTCCAGCCAGAAACAAACTACTGCTAGAAAGTTGTTGGTAACTAGTTTTATTTTCTATTGTTCTTTTCTCAATAGTGTTGGTAAACCCCAGTTACTACCAGAATGGGCGCACCGAAACTGCGATCCAAAACCCAGGTAGACGCCGAAACTGCGATCCTGGCACGGAGGCCGCCCCCGGGACGATACTGACGATACTGTAGATACTGTAAGTAAGAGACACTGCTGCTCTTGCTCTCAAACTGAGAATGACTGGTATATTTGTGGAAGAAAATAAAGAAGGAATGTACACCCTGAAAGTCTTCGTTTATTGGTCCAGGTTAAGAGTCATCTTCACCCCTGGGCCGGTAGCACATTGTTGCGCAGTGGGCAATTTTAACTATACGTCTTTTAAGCAAAACATGGAATTTGATTCCCCTGTTTCGGACGCCGTTTTTCAACCGATTTTATTTAAACTTGGTAAGTGTTTAGTTGAATAGTTATATTAGGTCCCTCGATACCTCGAAATTTTGAAAATTTAACAAATATTACTCTCTGTGACGTCGCAAAGTAACTCGATTTTCCTTAGTAATTTTTGTAAAATTTTCAAAATTTCGAGGTATGAGGTACCTAATATAACTATTCAACTAAACACTTACCAAGTTTAAAGAAAATCGGTTGTAGGCTAAAACGGCGTCCGAAAAAGGGGAATCAAATACCATGTTTTGCATTAAAAGCCGTATAGTTAAAATTGCCGACTGCGCAACAATGGGCTACTGGCCCATGGGTGAAGATGACAAAAGCCGCGTTTACATTGGAGTTGCAGACATTTGTCTGCAATTTTTTGTCTGCAACATTTTGTTGTCGACTTTTTGCTGCCGACTTTTTGTTGCATACAAAATACATTGTCATTTGTTCCACTGCAACCTTTATCGGCAACAGAAAGGCAACACTCGTACAGTCAGTCAAGTTTGCTTTTACAATTACCTTTGAAAATGCAGATAGCTTATCATGTGTCTACCATAATACCCTTGACCTATCCTTTACATGAACGTCCCAAAGAGGAAGTTTAAAAAAGATTTTCTTAGTCCATCGCCATGCTATACATAATTTTAAAGGTCTTAGTAAGGAGAGTACATAGCCGAAATCCAGACCTCAAAAGGTCAAATATGTCGGACGTTATTGCATTTAAAAGTTTTGATAGTATAATTTTATTATATAAACTTTGAACGCCTGCCATTTTACTCCCGACAGTTATATTGAATTCGGGTTTACGGAATTGTATTCTACATTTTAAGACTTTTCATTTTATGTATATAAACCTTCTGGAATGTATTTAAATTTAGTATGCTTAATATCAAATTTTAATGTAACTCATTATGGGCCAACACCTCATTTTTAAGCGTGATCCCCATATGGGATTTCTGGGGACTTTTCGGAGGAAGGTCAGGGGATGCCATAGAACACATTTCAAAAGAAATTGGCTTTCCAAAAGTTATTTCATTTTCCCGACTAATTTCTCACACTATATTGAGCGATACTGAATGCGGCATCACCAGAGCCAGGACAGTCACGTGGTACTGGCAGGTGGAGCGGGGGGCTGAGGGGATGTCTGCTACTTTTGTTGCACCGTAATTTGTCACTGCAACTTTTGTCGACAACACTTGTTGCCAACATTTGTTGCAATCCTTTGATCTTTACCGACTCTCAGTGGAAAACAAAATTTTAGTTGCCAACACCCCAAATCTGTCTGCAACTCGAAATGTTGCAGACAAAACTAGAGCCGTTTTCATCTACGCAACAAAAATCGGCAACTTTTTGTTGCCAACACGTGTCTGCAACTCCAGTGTAAACGCGGCTTTAAGGGTATGCGCGAGTTTAGTACAACTTGGAAGTCCCACTGGACCCTCCGCTACCTGCATATTCCTAAAACCGGCCCTGCATTTTTATCAATAAAACTTTCCAGACAAATTATTTAATAAATACTAGCATAAATAGCATGATAAAAAATTACAACTAAATTGTTTCCCAAACCCCCAATATAGACTGTTTCACCTGAATGACGGTCAGTTTAAGTCGAAGGTAATAATAAATAAACTTGTAAAAACTTTCTTTCGTTGTCTCCCCACTAGCATTTGGTTTGTTTTTGTTAGTTTAATTTTTTTATTTCAATCACTTTTTTTATGATATTCTGTAAAGCCAACATTTTTTAGCTGGATTAGTAACAGAACGATGACACAGTGTGAGAAAGTTGATTACTTGTATATACCTATGGTAATATTGTTTATTGTAATTAGAGTTCATTAGGCGGGTTTATAGGCCTACTGGTCAAGTTACTTGATTCAAGTTGACTTGAATGTTATGTAAACATTCAAGTAAAATTGGCAGTTTGATTTTTCATGTGCACATGAATCAAGTGGGCTAAATAATTTGTTCATTTGACCAAGAACAACCTTTATCAGAAAATCCTATTAACACGTTGACACGTTGAGTGCGGTTTATGATTAATATTGCTTACGCCAGTGGCTGAAATATGAATAATTAATTATTCACCAAGTAAACTATATGAATGTATCCAAAATGTCATCATAAGATCACCAGGCCTCCATTTTGGTCATTATTTGTGACGTCACTTCCGGTACATCAATTGATGTAGTCCGCCGGTGGCGCCGGTCGCGTGAGTCACCGCAAGGCATTTTTGAGTGGCTAAAATAAAATAACTGATTATACACCGAGTAAATTAGAGGAATGCATAAAAATATTATCTGAGGATCGCCAGGACTCCAATTTTGTCATTATTGATGACATCACTTCCGGTATCTATTGATGTAGTCCGCCGGTGGCGTAAGTCACCACGAGGATAAAATAGTCCGTTTACTGCCACAACTGTTTCTAATGATCCACAAACTTGTTTTTTGACACAACAAGTACTAAAAATAATAGAATAGAAAAATAAATTAAAAATAAAAACAACTATACACACCAGACAAAAGTGTGAAGTTACCACGGTACCGTCCTGAACAGAAACCCTAGAACGGAAAACTATACGTGCCAAAATGGACCTGTGTACTGGCACAACAGGCGGCAAAGGGATAAAACGATCCCGGACAATGGCTGAGCTCATACTGAACTAATAAAGTGGGAGTGGCGCGACTACATCAATAGCTGTAGGCCGCTACTAGGGCTGGCGCCGCACTACATCAATAGCTGTAGGCCGCTACTAGGGCTGGCGCCGCACTACATCAATAGCTGTAGTCCGCACTCAACGTGTTAAACAAATTTTAATATAAAATCAAAGACTTTTGAGAAGAAACTGTAGATTGTTTAAAGTGTAATGCATATAATATTTTAAGTAGTTATTCGATGTAACTTTTGTGATTATTTCCGTGGTTTAAATTTGAATGCTGAATTAGGTATTCATTAGGTACCGGTACATAAATGTGAGTGATTAGGAAAACAATTTTCATTGCTTACGTATGATCATAAAAAATACACTGAGCTTTGTAAAAAGTACACGAGTCTGGTTACAAAAAGAAACTTAATAAAACTCTATTTTAAAAGGTGTAGTTATAATTTTCCTTTAATATTTAGCTCCAATTATTTTGTTTTACGTTACTCTTCATTAAAAACCATAATAACAAATCCAGAGTAGTGAAAAAAGGTGTTAGAATAGTTGGTGAATTAACTTTTTAAATTGCCTTCTGAATTAAATATTGAAAATTGCCGTTCCGTTCGCCGGCCCGTCACGCCAAGTGCATTGATAAGCCTAGCTTGATTCTCTTGTTAACGGTATCACTGCTAAGGCGCCGACACACTACTGGACTTTGCTCCGCAGACCATACATGGGGACGATGCACTTTATACCATGGCTAACTCTGGAATTTTGGGGAAGAGCAGCCGCGAAGGATAGGTTCCCAAGTCCCTACTTAAGTAACGTTGAAAAATAAAGTGCAAAGTTATTATAGGCTCGTTCCTACGTAGGCGGTAGAAGCGTGGCAACAAGTAAAGGCTGAAGCAACGCCAGTGGAATACTTGTATCGCCATTATGTTGTTGATTTTGTGTTCTACGTGGACACGGTATTGTAGGCGACACGAGCAACACCGGCATCTATAATTCTTGAAACAATCAGTTTCACTATGCTCTCCAAAGAGAAAAGATGTAAGCTGATGCTTCTAGAAACTTCGACACTCATGTATGCTTATTTAAAAAGGAAGGTGTCTGGAAGATTGAATTACAATTTACTATGTACCAGTTAAAACTAAGGCAGACTAAAGATTTTTCATGTTAAATCAGTTGTGTTTTATCATAAAAAATATCAATGTTCCTGCAACTAGTGCCTTAATGTTAAAATCAGATAAAGTTATTAAAGTCTAGAGTATTATCTGAAGGATATGTGTTTTAAGAACAAAGTACGTCTTCAATTAATGGGACAAAATAGTAAAAATAAATACTAACCATACAACACACAACAATTACTGTCGCTGCGAACGCCAAAGACAACAGCGACCAGATACAAAATGATTTGAAATTTAAAATTACGCTCGCAACGCATGCTGCCAAAGTGTTGCTCTTGTCGCCCACTAAGAACGCTCCAATGCTTATACATTGGTTTGAAATTTTGTCGCTCTCGACGCGTCGCATCTGTTGCCCACGCAGGAATGGGGATGAGACAAATTAAATAAATTTTTAGGGTGAAACAAACAATTGTGGAGGTGAGCTGAGCAAGAAAAGCAAAAGATCTTGCCTTAATACTATTGTTATGGCTTGTGATCTATGTACGGATTGAACACAGTTCACGAACATACCACAGAAAAATGGATCAGTCAGCCCGAGTGACGTTCGGTTGGCACTTCCCTCATCTTGGAGTGTTGTTGACATCAACGGTACTTCTGGCGAGCCATCATCACCATCTGAGCTCAGGCTTCAACCTGCATTCAAATTTTAAATATTAAAGAAGAAATATAACTAACTACATATAAATAGGTCTATAAAAATTATTTATTCTTTTCATAGAGAGTCAAATTACTTTACAGAATTGAGTCAAACCCCTCCCCCTCAAAAACAAAATATTTCTCTGTTGACATTTTACAAAATAAGGGTCCCGCTATTTGAAACTATCACTGAAGTTGCAGCTTGCTTACTTGCAGAGCGAGCTGATGATCTAGATCTAGGACATTTCAGTCATTCAGTCTGTTTTCAGACTTGTCATCCCATGCACCATGCAAGATTGAACTATAAAAATTGTATTATGGTTAAATTACTAAAACCATTTAACTATAACTCTTTTTATGTACGGTAATTTATACTTCTTAGTAGAGTCTTGTAAACCCAGACTAATGTGGATCGAATTGTGTCCGGATTTGCGAAAATTCCTGGTAATTGGGAAAGGAGCAAACACAAGAAAATAATTTACCTACTCTTATTATAATGACCATAATAACTGGTTCTCTTCATTTATTTATTACATGATGTTTGTAGGCCTAGTACAAAAATTGAAACTTAAACCTCATATGTTAAATTAAACTTGAAGAAAACCAAAACACCGTGCTTTGGCTGATGCCATGGCTCTTAGCGCCTTAAAACCAGTGCACTCTACTGCTCTGGCATGTTGTCTGAGTTATACAGAATTCCGGAAATTGAATCATCACGTTTTGGGTTTAATAAATTAGTAAATCAAATACTTAATGTTTTTCTTTTTTTGTTGATGTCATCAGGATTCTATATTTAAGGATAATTAAAAATGAAGTAAAATTAGAAAATAGCCACAGTCTAAAAAACAGCTTAGATTTAATAGAAAATATTGAAAATACCACTCTGAATGCAAGGTATAATTTAGCCTCATTGGACATCACAAATTTATACACAAATGTACCTGTAAAGGAAACGTTGGAAATTTTATTGGATAATTTAAAGCAGCATTCCACAATGAATGAAAATGAACGCAACGAATTGATGTCTTTACTACAAATAGTATTGAAACAAAACTACTTTCAGTTTAATAATGAGTTCTATATTCAACGAGAAGGCCTTGCCATGGGTTCGCCTCTATCTGGTATTTTAGCAGAGGTTTTCCTTAACAATTTTGAGAACAAAAACATATGGACCGACAGCAACCGCTATAAAGACAAAATCATATTTTTCTACAGGTATGTTGATGATATTATCATTTTGTACGATGGAAACCCAAGACAGATTAAAATCTTTAACAATTTTTTAAATAACATTCATTCAAAATTAAAGTTCACACTGGAGTTAGAAGAAAATAATAGCCTAAATTTTCTTGATTTAACACTTAGAAAAGTCGACAGTAGATTCTCTTTCCAAATATATAGAAAACCAACAACAACGGACACAACAATTCACGCCTCATCCCACCATCCAATGACACAAAAACTAGCCGCTTACAATAGTTTTGTTAACCGGCTACTGACTGTACCGTTAAGCCCTGAGGATTTTGAATCTGAAAAAAACATACTAAAACACATTGCACTATCAAATGGTTACAGCCCTGATATTATTGATGACTTGATAAGGAAACAGAAAAATAAAAAACTGAGAATTCATAATGAGACCCAAAAATTAGATTTTATATCTACTGAGTTCGGCTGTGAACTCCCTTTCACACTGAAAAACGAAATGAGAAAACATGGTAAAATAATCGCCTTCAAAACTTCCAATAAACTTGAAAAACTTTTAAATAAGAAACAAAACAATATTGATCTAAACGAGAAAACAGGAGTTTATAAATTATCTTGTAACGACTGCAGTAAATTTTATATAGGACAAACCGGTCGGTCTTTTGAGAAAAGGTTCAAAGAACACATCCCCAGAGCTACTAATATACAAAAATCCAATTTTGCTGAACATCTTACTGCCAACAATCACAATTATTCTAATATAACAAATAATCTTACACCATTACACATTTGCAGTAAAGGACGAAATATGACAGCTCTAGAACAGTATGAAATTTATAAGGCCTCAAAAATTTGCCCTCAAGATTTATTAAATGACCGATGCACCCTCCAGTCAAATATCCTGTTTGAAACAATGATTAAATTAGATAGAAGAGCGATGCCATGAATAGGTGTAGCCAGAGGTCAAAGTTCAAGTGATAACACACGCCAACCTCCAGTCGAGACTCGGCACACGACATGCGCGCATCTTTGTTCGTTGTAGGCCTACACGTTTCATGTATATTTATTCGTAATTTTATGTTTCTGTGTTTTGTGTGCGTGTTTTTTAAACTTCGACGCGACCATCAAGTGATGTAGTCAAGATTTTTAAGTTTTTGTGCGGACCTGAGGATGACGGCCTAGGACGTCGAAACGCGTAGTCCATCACCGGATAACAAGGATCACACGGCAGACAGCAGGTATTTAACCTTTATTATTCTATATTTAATTTTATGTTGGATGTTGTTGAGTAAATTATTGCGGACATTTTCCATCACTGATTAGTAAATTATAAATTCACGACGTTTCGGGATCTGGAATCTGATCCCGTCTTCAGGTGGACCTAGAACATAACAAAGTTAGTAAAATCACGCCAGGCAGACCTAGAGAAGTCCATAGCCAAACCTGAAAACAGAAAAGGCAGTCACAATAATTAAATACAACACTGACAAATTGAAAAAGCTCAAACAGTAAACTGTGAAAGCAGTCAAAAAACAAAACACAAATAATTAAATTGGAAAAATATACAGCACCAATCAGGAGACTGCACAGGGGAGCCAACCACACACTTGCAATGTCGTCCACATAATGGACTTTTCCAGGTCCGCCTGGCGTGCTTTTAGTAACTTTGTTATGTTCTAGGTACTTCTTCCACCTGAGGACGGGATCAGATTCCAGATCCCAAAACGTCGTGAATTTGTAATTTACTAATCGTAATGGAAAATGTCCGCAATAATTTACTAAACAACGTAAACTCACCATGACCAACAATGAACTTTAAACAAAGAATGTTGGATGTACTGGTATTAGTTTTAGACCTATGATTTATTTACAACGTAAACAATTTAATCTTGCTGTAACCTGTTAAAATGTCCATGTAATAAAATGTTAAAATACTGTCAATTTGATTTGTTCTGAACTTTTCCATTTGGTTATGTATTGAAATTTGGTTAAGTTAAAAATCAAAGATGAGTAAGAGTAGTGAGAAGTTTGACCTATTCGTCCTTTTCATATTATGCCACCGGTAGCAGCGTTTTGCTACACCAGTGAAAAAGGTGAATCCATGTTGGATTTATTTTCCATAAGAGATATGTTAAACCTTTCCCAGCCATTGCATGTTAAATGTTAAACCGGCACTGCATGCTACTTGCAGCGGCAAATACCCGAAGTCCCTTTCTTGTCGTTTAGTCTTTTCGATTTCACTGTTGATTTAACGAAGTAACTGTGAATGTGGAAAATAAATTAGGGTAATAATATTATCTCATGCAAAATGTTCTGCTGTGGAATTTAAAATTATAGATGCTTAAACGAGGGTATTAGTAGGTTTGCTAATACCTAAACCTAGGGGGAAAGGGAGCTGGCAGCGGTGGGAAATGTAACCTTTAGTTAGGGCGGCAAAAGTGCTAGCGCCAGCCCTGCTGAGGGGCTGTCAGGAGGGGACTGAGTGGCTTAACACATTCGCTGCGGCTAATAAAAACATAAAACCTTCCCCAGGAGCTGAAAAATTTTATTGTACCAAAACATTCCTTTATATGACATAATTAAAGAACAGAGGTCAAAAATGTTATCCGTTGTGTTTATGACGTCATTTCGTGACGTCATATTTATGGCACAGTACTGTGCCATCAGCATACAGGTGAAAATAATGTACTAAAATTGAAAAAAGTATTTGTTTATTTGAGTAAAACACAATAAAGATAATAAAATTATGAATGAAAAACACAAAGGGGGGTTATTTAAAATGTTTTGAAATTAACTACCCTAATCTATCCTCATTGTTTATCACTAAACATGGTATTTTTTGTAGCACGGCATAGGGCATAGTCCGGGCTCCCCAGGGCACTGCGCACAAAAGTATAGTGTTCGTTTGGTTTTTGAGGTGCGCTAAACATAGTTACAAACTCGTCTGTCCACAACAAAGGCAAACTTCACACTGACAGGAATGGTGGCAATGAGCGCAAGCGTGGCACTTTACTGTTCCTGCCACTACAGCGCTGCTGTCGCCGTGACGCGGGAACTGCTAAGCCCTAAGGTAAAGCCATACCTACCCCCCACGCTAACGTGGCATACAACTAACTCCGCCAGGAGCTAACCTCATAAAATACAAATGATGAGTGCATTGTAGCATGGCACAGTACTGTGCCATCAGGGTGAGCGTACAGATTTTCATGGCACAGACTGTGCCATTAGCAGCGAATGTGTTAAGCAAATCAAGAGATTGGATAATGGTTATATTAAGAAATAAAAAAGCTGTTAGAAAAGGCGGATGGTAAGAATGAAGAAGAGGACAGTTTAGGACTTAAATGGACAAAATTGTAAGTTATATAGAAATGTATAATATTTTAATGTTTTACAGTTACACTAGTGTAATACCTATTGTACAAATTTAACTAGTATTTAATTTTAATGTACCGGTAACAAATTTTAAAAAATATTTCAATAGTCCCTGTCTAATTTAGCTTGGAAAAATTCACTCTGATTTCACTTTTAAAGGCTGTCAGAATCTTTTTAGAAATTGTTTGATTTAAAATTTGAAAATTTAAATTTTTGAGGTAAAATTTTATAACATAATATTTCACATAACATCAGTCTTAACTGCATACCTTGCAATTGGTGTCCTGCTCTACACCTGTGGTAAGGGTGCGGTTGTCCCCTTAGCATCATGTTCTTCATAAGGATAGATAGTCATTGTTCGTTCTCATCAGGTTGCCCAATACAGCAGTCATCAAACTTGAAGAATTGTGACTGCTTCACACCTTTTCTTTGTAACATGTGATGCATTTAAAATAGTTTACAGAATAAAGTAAATTTCCGAATAAACCAAACTATAGCATTTAATGATAAGTTTATCAGAGTCATTGCTAGGTCAGGGCAATTGCCCTAAGTGCTGGGGAAAATAATTAAGTTAATGTAGATACTTGTACATTTTTTAAATCTGTTCATACGTTTTAAAAATCTCAGTCTATGAAGTAACTTATATAAACCATAATCATAGCTATAACACTAGAAATAAATATAATTATGCAGTTTGATGTTTTTTTAAAAGAAGCCAATGTACTCAGGACAAAGTTTTTTTTTTCAAAATTTGATTTACCAGAAACAATCAAACAAATTAACGACCTTAATGAGTTTAAGAGCACTTTAAAATCATTTACTGGGAAAAGCACCCTGGCTCCTGATGCTATGTAATATTGCTCCACCTGAAATAAGACGAAAGGATGCACTCATTAGGGAGTATTCAATTAAGATCTTATTTGTTCCACAGCTGCCCATCCATGATTACCTACCCCGGAGTGAGGGCCGATTGAGGCCCCGAAAACCATCTCTGCGAATAGACTCCCAGTTGATGGACACAAACTTCACCATCCGTACAAACTGGACTTCCTTCTAGGACGCTTTCCAAGGTCGGAACAACTTCTTGATAGCTGATGAAATAGCTGATTAATAGCGGTAGGTGGTATAAATCTTCCTCGGAAGCAGTGGACTATACTCACATTGTTTCCGCACTGGAGTTCCGGGCCACTGAGGTCCATGTAGGCCCATTTCCTACATGTAATAAAGTTGATTAAGTCTTAAGGATGTTTATTGTTATTTTAATTTTTATGTAATAAATTGTAAAAATATTTTGGAAATAAATCGATTCTGATTCTGATTTTGGAGTGGGAAGATATAATTATTGGAAGTACAAATGGGGGATGACACAAGACCAGTTATGGGACTGCGGAGCAGAGTATCAAACAATGGTTCACATAGTCCCAGAGTGCCCGCTGGTGAGTGCTTTCTCCAAAGGATTGATCGGTTTGCATAGCTCAATCAGTGAAGCTGTGCTTAGCGCCCTTGATTTAGCTCTACATAGAGAGATCAATATTTTGATTTTAAAGTTCAGTCTTTTACATATACACTGACTCAAATGCTCTGCACTGCAGAATTTCATAGCCATCTAAAATAATAAGGTTGTGGTCTTCGAATTGGCAACACTGCTTTAGAAGGGTTTTTCTAGCAGTTAAACCAATTCACCCCCAGCTATATAACAGAAGCTGATAAGCAAAGACAAGGAGGTGTTAAATGGTACATTTATAATTAATGTGATAAAATTGATGTTTGAAACTCTTTGCTGATTTTATCAGTTTAATTGAGTTTAAAACATGTATATTTCATTCTCAGAACTGAATGTCATGCCTCAAGCAGAGGGTACACTGAATGATAAATTTAAACAATAATAATGTTCCAAAATGTAAAATAAAAACAAAAATGTCACTCACAGCACAAACCCCCATTTTGAACCGAAGCCTTAGGAACAGTGATGTTATTTGTAATGCCACAGGTTTATTACTTGAAATGGCTATGTTTCTATCCTAACAATGAGTCACAGCTTGACACCTAAATAATTCACATCTATTCAAAATTTAAAAAGTCTTGCCCTTCCTTCCAAATAACCCTGTAGCATATCAAACAAATGTTGATGAGGAGTGGTGATGACATTTTGATGAATTGCGTTGGATTGGTCAAATCCAGAAATATAAACATGTGATTGCCTGAATTTATTGACAACAGGACAAACACTGCTTATATCTGGGCTTTTAATAGATTTCCATCAGTTGATGATGCAGACTTTGCAGGTAAGTCGGTTAACAGTTGCATTGAGATGGATGAGGTGTAGCTGCTCAGATGCATGATGTGCCGCAAATGGTATTATTCATCTGGATATATAAAGATGTGGGTTGGGGGGGGGGGGGGTTTGAAGGGATGCAGTGTTTCCAGACGTACGATAATTATCGTTCTGGACAATAATTTAGCTCCCCATACGTTGTATGATATGTCACCGTACGATACTGCCTTTCGTACGATAATTTGGGCTAAGGACAAAACTATACATATTTTATCTATCGAAAATTATATTAATTGTGAATAAACTAGTACTTGAGTTAAAAAAGATTAAACTTTAGCAATGAACTACAATTAATTTGTTTTTCCTCTCAAAAATAAAACCATTTAAACAGTCACAACGTAATTTTTTATTTTATTTTTGTCTTTAAAGACAAGACTAGGCCGGCTAATAGACTACAAGAATAATAGCCTGAGGGATATTTTATAAACTATTTTAGTGTTTTCCAAATTGGAATGTGCTGCAATAAAATTAACACTATTTTCACAAAGAAAGTTATGGAAGCAACCAGTGTACTTTGAGGTTGCATGGTTCTGCAGAACCTTAGCCTGCTTTTGCAAAAAAGAAAAAAGGGTTAATACTTGCACTTTGCACACTTGACACTGTGAAAAAAAATTTTTAATACTTATTCCCTAACAGTGTAACAATTAATGGGTTCGGGTTTCTTTTTAGGTAAATTTAATAGGTTAGGCATTAAATATTATTAACTTTGGTTAGTTTTGTAATACAGCGTTAAGTGTTGTATTAAACCTTTATTGAAAAAAGGGTAATGGTTTTTTATTAAAGTTTGATTTAAAATTGATGAATTTGTTTAACGATTTACAAACCAATTTTCTCCCAGTTTCAAGGCTCATTGCGACCGTACGATAGTGTTGCCTGAAATACGATAATTTTGGACTGCATGTACGATAGTTGGTCCTGGCCAATCTGGAAACACTGAAGGGAGGTTTATTTTACAAGTTGGCATGACTGGGTATGAACTGCAAGATCAGATTCAGTACAAGGTACAGATTGGGTTTCTAGAATCACAGTTGAAAAGAAGAATTTCAGATAGGCTTACCAATATAATTAAATTTATTGAAACTAATTGTTAATTACACTCTTATTTCTAGGATTTTCACAGACAAGTACAAATTAGATCACAAATCTTACTAAAAACAACTTGACGGTGTACATATGGACAGGGGAACAAAATGGAAGGAATCGATTTTAGGGGTTATTTATGGAAAAAATAAAAACAGGAGACAGAATGAAAAAACAGGAGTGAACCAAACAAAGGACAAGGAGGGTGTTTTAGAATTTATCTTACTTAGGTCTATTGGGTGAAGAATAGGAAATTATTTCAGACAAATTTAACGTAAATACAAATCTCTCTATCTTAAGGGAAACACAATCACTGTATATTGTACAAACCTTCGCATATTGGCATTGTTATTAAAAAAAAAAATTTAAAATCAATGAAATATTACACTTGATTGAAAAATTTAACTCAAGTTTTAATATATAGGTGGATGAAACAGATACGTCATCACCTTCATGTCATATTCATTGTTCAAGGGCAAAGTGATGTCATGAATTTTGCCCAAAAAATTTATGCCACATTTAATTGAAATCAGCTAGGCCTACAACTGTCTTAAGTTATTGCAGTGACGGACACATAAGGATGTCTGTATAGATTTATTTAAAAGCCTTACATAGCCTACCCACATCAAAACCCACCAACTTGACTCTTCATAACATTACACCTCTGATCTTTGATATTACAAGAAGGAATGAATGGAATTGCATGCAATTCCATCGCTACTGCGGGGACTGCGACCGCGTGCCAGAAATGTCAGTTTTTTGTCTTTTTTTAGAAAATTCTTTTATTTAGGATAAGTTATATTTTTTGTTTTATTGTGTTTTTTAAGCAATAAAATTACTTGCAAACTCTATTCTGAAGTTCGATCTTGTTTGAGAGCTGATATTATTACACTGCCGTATTGAATAAATAGCATGAGTAATATTGGCTCCTTAAAACTCAATTTTCATCAAACTTGACAGGGCTTACATTTACAGAGAGTCTAGTTGGTCTGATTTTACTGTAGCATATACAAAAATTTGAACAATGGTGTTTTTGGCATCTGGGGACCTAAAAAATTGAACATTTTCTAGACTTTAGCATGATTGGTATCCTATCATGAGTTCAAGAAGTCTTCCCATAAGACCTATGGTAAAAGCTATTTCCATATGGGATATTTGTAAAAAAGAAGACATAAACAAATTTTCAATGTAGTGCTACAAAGACAGTAGGTCTACTTATATTACAATCATTAAGTCTACACCTATACTTATTTAATACGCTAGGCTTTATTTGTCAAGAGAACTCCTACAATCCTCAAGTTTTGGTGTCGTTGCATAGGGCTTGGTCTGTAGTTGTTTCTGCCAAAAATTTATAAGAATTGGACTTAAAATAAGGGCACTATCCATGGATTCAATTTTCCTATTAGAATAATATTGGAATTGGTTTGAGCATTTAAAACATCTATTAAAAAATGTACAGCAATAAATACATGTAGTTATAGGTGACAACTGACTTTTACAATATTTGATTGGTCAGATGTCATTGATTTAGAACTAAATGTAAATTTTTTATTTAATCAAAATAAAATGCTCGATTTTGAACAACAAGTAGGCCTACACTAGTACATTTAGAATAAACATAGATTATATACCATCAAATCTTCGAGGTGGTAATTAAGTAGGGTACCTGTGAAGTATTTTGTTGTGTTTCATTTTTTTCCAACTTAGAAAAATCAAATACGGTCGGCACAGCATTATATTTCAGTCTTCCAGTTCTCGGTAAAAAACTATTGGCTTGAAAATGCTTGCTGCACAACCGACTATACTTTGTGGGAAACCAGTTTTCCCTTCTGATGGCTCTCACCCATTTTTTCAAAAGATAAGGCTGGTTAAACGGGAATCTGAAAGCAAAATTTTACTTAAAAAATTACTTAACTTTAAATATGCTTCAATCCATATCAAACAAGCCTGCATTTATGGAAAATTGTTAGAAGGCCAAAACATAAATAAATAAGTATTGGTATTACATAGAACTGAAGAAGAAGGTTGCTGCAGTGGAGGTTTTATAAGGTAATAGAGGCCTGACTTACAGGATATTTTTTATTAGTAAAGGCATGTAAATTAACCAAATTGTTAACAACTCTAACCCTGACTACCCTAATCTAACCTAAGTTTAAGCTATTTAAAATTATTTTTAAGTGTGTTAAATTGTATATAGAGTGTGGTGTCTTAACTGCGCTACCTTACTGTCGAAGAAAAATATTGACTGATCCGATCGATATCATATCGGATCAAAGATTACTTTCAAATACAAAATTTAGCTAGAAAAAAAAAAATAACTCTAATCATACTACCATAATTAAAACTAATCTCTATTAATATGAAGAACCAACCTATGTCCAGGAAAGTTAAAATGTGAGAGTAGACCACATTTGAGTAGGATACCTAGAGGCAGTGGCACACTCAGAAAAAAATTATGGGGGGGCTTTTTTGGTCCCTAGACGAACCGACGGAAAACTTTTAAAACTCTATAGAAAACCCGGTTTTTTAAGACATTATTTAGGTTTATTTTAGCTCTTTGAATGCAAGTTTTGTGTAGGGATCGATTATATAGGCCAATATAGGCTCACTCACAGCAAGTAGTGGTGAGTGATCTGTGCATTCCTGCTCAACACAAGACGAGCTAAGAAGTTCCGGTCATGTGAATATAACATAGCCTATACACTTATTTTTACGCCGCTGGTAAGGCTCTCATTGTTGTTTAAAATAGTCTGTCAAAAGCCCTTTCATAGGGCAACATAAGAGTTGACGTTGACAATTACTTGCACATGTAACCTCTGTCACTAATAAAAAAACTCATAATATTTTACCCTAACACGAACAAACAATATGAGCCAAACACTGACACGGACCTTAGAAGCTTAGAAGGGGAGTGGGCGAGGCTTGCTACATATAACACGCAGTTGGGTTGTGGAAGGGGAAAACCCCTTTCTGCCACCCGCCACCAGAAATAAACAAATCAAGTGCGTGCGAGAAATGTTCCTTTGCGAAGTTTCTAATATTATGAAATAATTTGTATTTATTTTTTTGTGCATTTCTTAGGAATGCATCTATTATTTCTTAGTTGTAGTGAAATGTAACTCCCGCAAACCAGTATTTAGTACTCGATGTGTCCACAATTAGCAGATAAAAAATTATTTTTTTTCTAATTTTTTTAAAATTAATTTTTTTGAGGGGGGGCTACAACCCCTTTAGCCCCTTTGAATGCATAACTGCATAACTTCCTAGAGGTAATTGTTTTTCTTATAGGCCTATATGTTATTTTGTTAAAATTTGTCATTATCAGTAGTGTTTTGATTTTGTTTAAGCTTATATAAATTATGTTAGGCAGTGCGGTTTTTGTGACGGTAAGTACGCGATGGTGTACACCGTACCAGTACCTCTTGGGAAAAAATATTTTGTAACTTTAGTAAATTTTTTGTAACACCCTTTTTAAGGCTAAATTTAAAAAGTTTTCCCGCGCGCAGACCCCTCTTTTTAATACCCTCCGGACCCCCGGAACATTGTGTACTGGAACCTATATTGTTACAAAATCAGCACTGATGTTAGGTAACGTAATACTTGTTTTTGAATGTAAATACAAGAATAAAAAGCTAAACAAAAATAGGGGTGGTTAAGTTTAGTTACTGTGATTGACTTCCTTATTGAGGTAACTTTCAAATCAGTAGTTGACATGTTAGATATTTCAATCAGATCAATCGATATTTTCATTCAACAGCTAAAAACTATACCCAATTGATTATGCACTGATTGAGTTTAGTGTGTAATTCATTTTCATTTTAAAATACTAGCTGTGTACCTGTCCTTCGTAGGGGATGTCGTGTACTGTTTAGTTTATTATTAAAATAAATACCGTAATATAAATGATTCCACATATTCAATAATGATACGGTATCAATTTTATAGAACACATAAAAATTGCATATATTTGTTAATAATTAAAATGTTGTTTCGCCTTGTTTTTCTTTAGCTTGTAGGCCAATGATGGTAAAATTAATTTTTCAGTGAATCAAGTAAGTCAGTACAAGTGTCACCTCACGTGGTTGCAAGCATTTAACTTACTGCCCACAGTCACAATTTGATAAGCGTCTCTAGTTAGCAATCTTGATCGGCGATCGCGAGAGTCTCCATACGGTAGTTAAAATTTCTTTTTAATTCAAGACTAGAAGGCAAATTCAATACTAATTCCAGACTTCCCAAGTCCATTGTTAAATTCAATACTAGGCCTAATTCAAGACCTTCCAGATCTTCTAGACTAGTAGACACCCTGATTAATAATAATGGTGGAGTAGGATAACGAAGTTTTGTCTAAGATACTATACTCGGTTGGGAGTTTTAAAGAAATTAGGTTACAAGGGATATAAGAAGTGGTATAAGTTAGGTCTACCATAGTGAACTAAAGGAAAAGTTCCGCCAGATCATAGGTTGTGTCAAAAGTATGTTAGGCCTAAATAGGCTATAGGCCTATACTAAACATCACTTCTGATTTTAGTGATATGGCAATGAATTAGACCATACCTACCGTACTAAATTATATTCCGAGAATTCCTCTGCGTTATTATTATTACTAGAAATCGCCCACTGGTCGAAATTCGACCAAAAACTCAGATGATCTTGCGCCAATTAGATTTAAAATCTTTTATAACTAAAACATTTGTTCTTCCTGATTTGCTAGCATTTGTTATTAAAACAGCTGTTTAATGATGCAATCAATTATCCCTCTACCATAATCCCATAAGATTAACATTGAAACTTTGAAAGCCTGGGAATTCGAATGGGATTCTGCTCATCTACAGGACTACACCTTTCTAACAGTATGCACGGATTTTTCCTACGATACACACAAGCTGGGAAAAAAGGAGGAAACGAAACAAGCTCGCCTATTAATATATAGATTGTTGATAAACCTTTAATCAGTTCTTAGGGCAGCCCAGAATGCCTAAGCTCTATTATTGACAATGATTTTGGCACAGCACTGAATAGGTAGAGTGAAAGTGTAGGTAAAGAGTAGTTTTGTTTTACACAACCTGCAGAACGGAATTAGGCCTACAATTACCCCGCAATATTGTGTTTTACTAGGGCCTATGAAAGTTATTCCTTATGGGCTACCGTATCTTGCCTACATCCACAAATGGATAAAAAGTTTCTTTTCAATTAAAAATATCTAAGAATTACCCTGCACTGTATAGGTGATAAGTAGGCTAGGCCTACATACATGTCAAATAAGGTAAACAGACCTATAAAGCAAAGTAAGATCAAGACAAGTTAAATTTTTCTAGGAGGCCGAAAGTTAGCCCAGAGATGTGTAATATATAGCTAAAAAAGTCTATTTCATGCCTACCAGTGAAACATTTCAATGATTTCTTTACCTGAACATCCATACGCAACACAATAATTGCACAAATTAGAACAAATCAAAACAATAAGGCGAGTACATCTTTCAAATATTCAGTAGCGAAGTCGAAACACAAGCGAACATGATATGTAAACAAACAACCGGCCATCTTGGATGTTGGATGTTAGGATTTTCATTTTGACAGCGTCAAATCCCAACAATCACCAATAGCACAATAGCAGGCATGCACGCGTTTTGTGTCTCGCGACACGGACGTGCGACAGCTCGACATCAAGAATCTCCAATAACAAACAATTTGATGTTTTTTACAATATTTTCAAATATTATTTTGATCTGTGTTTTAAGAAAGTTAAAAGTAGGGTAAAAGATAATAGCATGAATTGGGTATCCAAAGATTTGATTGATAGGAAGAAAGATATTAACTATGTTAGTAAATCAGTTAGAGATCAAAACCAAATTTTTGATAGACAGACAGTTTAAAAGTAGATTATAAGCAAAAAGTTCAAGAGGCCAAAACTAATTACAGTAATTTAATCGAGAATTAAAAAAATGTATGTAAAACTACATGGCAAATAATTAATGAAGTAGGTAGTAAAAATAAAACAGAAGAAAATATAATTAAACTTTTAGCAAATGACAATGAAGATCCAAACACAGTATGTCAAAATATTAACAACTATTTTACAAATGTTGTGGAACAAAATATTGTTCCATTTGTTCCAAAGGTCTCTGTCAGCCATAAAGGGAACAATCAAGGATTTATTTATTATTTATATTTATTTATTTATTCATCACAAATAACGGCAAATAATGGTACGGTATTCTTAAACCAATTACCAGTTTTAACAAACATATCCCCAAATACCCGGCCAAGCAATTAGTTAAGGTGGGTCCCTTTAATACTTTTTAAACTATGTTGGTTATATTGGTTGTATTCTAAGTACAGTAGTCTGAAAACGATGATATCTCAAAGAGAGTCTACGAATTATATTCGTTAAGGGGATATAAAAATGCGTTAGGTTGGCAATACCTCTCACCCGAATGGCCGCGATTCGGGGATACCAAGGGAGGGAGAATATTAGTCCCGCTCGCCCCTGTGTCGCCCCTGCTACTTAAGATATTTACATCGACAATACTCCGAAATTGTGCAGCTTTTTATTAATTGCCTGTAGGCAAATTATTTTTGTATTGATTAAACTTAATCACATGCTTTATTATTCGATGGAACTGGCAAAACATTTGTTTTTACTGTTATGTAATGTTTTTCTTCGTCCGAATATTAATTTATGAGCACTCTTTATACATTTTCTCAACAGAAAATGTTCAGTTAAGGTTGTCAATTTTGAACTAATAACCTATTTAAAGGAAGCCTTTAGGTTTCTCTACGTTCCATTAACAAAATAAAAAGGACTGTTTTATCATACCACAGATCAAAGCCGTAGCCAGAAAAAAAATTTTGGGGGGGGTTTGAGTTCCTCGTAACTATCAAACTTTCATTTTAACACAATTGTTAATAGGCTATAATATAATGTTAAAGCATGATTTTTGACGTTTTAAATATTTAAATAGGAGCCTACTTATACTGTATAATTACAATCGTAATTATCATTGAAGAAAATACATCATTAATGAATCATATTATGAACTAATTATTCTTTTTAGGGAAGCTTGCTAACTTTAAAAAAACCTACAATTAAAAGTCGCTAAATGTCAATGCTAACAATAACATACATAAAACTGATTATTTTACAACACAAATACCACAGTAGCCTAACTATATTACTCGTTATCAACATATTTCCACTCTTCCTCAGTCTATAATAAAATAAATACCTGGAGACCGAGCATTTGCTCGGGAAACTTAAATAATTCTTCATAGTAATATCAGTAACATAAACTTAATCACCTATATAAAGTGCGATTAAAAAAAATGTAAATTGTACTTATTATACTGTAGTAGCATTCGGTACTGTAATTTACCAGTAACTGGCTACCATTCAAAACCGCATCATGTCTATACTCTAACTCACGGTCTGTACTTTGACGCGGTTGAGCCAGCTGTTTTCATTATTTCTTTGTTTAAAGACCAATGTTAAAAGTGTTACAATTTAAACTAGGTATACAATGCAGTTGCCTGCTTGCAATATTGAGCGGAGCGACTATTTTATTAAATCAAGTATCAGGGAGACCGAGCTTAAGCTCGGTAAAATTATTACTTTCGTTTCTCACACAAAGCTCGTTTGGTCCGCTCGCTCCGCTCACTCGCCAGGCGGAAGGTTTGCTCCACATTGTTAAGATTTTCCTAAATCCACAGGTTAAAGATGTAACACATTGGTTTATCAGCTGATTTTTGTTCAATTAATAAAATCTCCATAAGGATAACATGGAAACTTTGAAGGGCTCTAGCGCGAAAACCGGATTTTTCCCAGATATGGGACCAACGCCATTCGACTCCTGGTGGCCAAAACCCCCATAATCAATAAAAAAATCAAAAAATCCTTGGAGCGAAAAAAACTTTGCCCGGACAAACGGAGCTTGTTTTAGAGTATAAGTACCAGGGGGACCGAGCTTAAGCTCGGTAAAATTATTTCTTTCGTTCTCCTTCTCACACAAAGCTCGTTCGCTTCGCTCACTCGCCAAGCCGCGGGGGGCTGCACTTTGGTATAATTTTCTAAAGCTACAGGTTAAAGATGTAACACATTTGTTTATTTCTACAGTTATCAGCTGATTGTTGTTCAATTAATAAAATCTCCATAAGGATAACATGGAAACTTTGAAGGGCTCTAGCGCGAAAACCGAATTTTTCCCAGCTATGGGACCAGCTCCAATCGATTTCTGGTGGCCAAAAACCCCATATTCAATCAAAAAATCAAAAATCCTTGGAGCGAAAAAAAACTTTGCCCGGACAAATGGAGCTTGTTTTAGAGTATAAGATAAGATAATAAGATAAGATAAGATAAGATAAGATAAGATAATAGCAAATATTTTATAGGTAATTCAAGTGAGCTTGTTCGCTACGCTCACACTCCATCAGGGTTTAGCTCGTTCGCTGGGGCGTAGTGCATCTCGTACCGGTGTCACTTTTGCCGGCCAGGGGGAGGGTTATAATCTGTCAGAAGTACAGACCCATCAGAAAGTGCCAAGGTGGCCCTGGGCCGCCGGCGTGGCGCCGCGCCGGTGGCAATCTCAAAAGTCGTCCCCGTATTTCTAGGACACGGCTTTGGCAAATCAATGTTTTTATGCAGGTACGCGAACCACAGTTTACCCCGTCCTGGGACTTAGCAGAATTTTAGTATTTTTATGAAACATAATATATATGCCGATTCTATATTAACCAAGCAATCTAACAACACTAATATCTTTCCATTATAACGTCGTTTTCCTGAAATTTTACAAGTAAAATTTAGTGTGACATGAAAGAATTGCTAAACCCAGAAATTTATATTTTCCAGCCAGAAACAAACTACTGCTAGAAAGTTGTTGGTAACTAGTTTTATTTTCTATTGTTCTTTTCTCAATAGTGTTGGTAAACCCCAGTTACTACCAGAATGGGCGCACCGAAACTGCGATCCAAAACCCAGGTAGACGCCGAAACTGCGATCCTGGCACGGAGGCCGCCCCCGGGACGATACTGACGATACTGTAGATACTGTAAGTAAGAGACACTGCTGCTCTTGCTCTCAAACTGAGAATGACTGGTATATTTGTGGAAGAAAATAAAGAAGGAATGTACACCCTGAAAGTCTTCGTTTATTGGTCCAGGTTAAGAGTCATCTTCACCCCTGGGCCGGTAGCACATTGTTGCGCAGTGGGCAATTTTAACTATACGTCTTTTAAGCAAAACATGGAATTTGATTCCCCTGTTTCGGACGCCGTTTTTCAACCGATTTTATTTAAACTTGGTAAGTGTTTAGTTGAATAGTTATATTAGGTCCCTCGATACCTCGAAATTTTGAAAATTTAACAAATATTACTCTCTGTGACGTCGCAAAGTAACTCGATTTTCCTTAGTAATTTTTGTAAAATTTTCAAAATTTCGAGGTATGAGGTACCTAATATAACTATTCAACTAAACACTTACCAAGTTTAAAGAAAATCGGTTGTAGGCTAAAACGGCGTCCGAAAAAGGGGAATCAAATACCATGTTTTACATTAAAAGCCGTATAGTTAAAATTGCCGACTGCGCAACAATGGGCTACTGGCCCATGGGTGAAGATGACAAAAGCCGCGTTTACATTGGAGTTGCAGACATTTGTCTGCAATTTTTTGTCTGCAACATTTTGTTGTCGACTTTTTGTTGCCGACTTTTTGTTGCATACAAAATACATTGTCATTTGTTCCACTGCAACCTTTATCGGCAACAGAAAGGCAACACTCGTACAGTCAGTCAAGTTTGCTTTTACAATTACCTTTGAAAATGCAGATAGCTTATCATGTGTCTACCATAATACCCTTGACCTATCCTTTACATGAACGTCCCAAAGAGGAAGTTTAAAAAAGATTTTCTTAGTCCATCGCCATGCTATACATAATTTTAAAGGTCTTAGTAAGGAGAGTACATAGCCGAAATCCAGACCTCAAAAGGTCAAATATGTCGGACGTTATTGCATTTCAAAGTTTTGATAGTATAATTTTATTATATAAACTTTGAACGCCTGCCATTTTACTCCCGACAGTTATATTGAATTCGGGTTTACGGAATTGTATTCTACATTTTAAGACTTTTCATTTTATGTATATAAACCTTCTGGAATGTATTTAAATTTAGTATGCTTAATATCAAATTTTAATGTAACTCATTATGGGCCAACACCTCATTTTTAAGCGTGATCCCCATATGGGATTTCTGGGGACTTTTCGGAGGAAGGTCAGGGGATGCCATAGAACACATTTCAAAAGAAATTGGCTTTCCAAAAGTTATTTCATTTTCCCGACTAATTTCTCACACTATATTGAGCGATACTGAATGCGGCATCACCAGAGCCAGGACAGTCACGTGGTACTGGCAGGTGGAGCGGGGGGCTGAGGGGATGTCTGCAACTTTTGTTGCACCGTAATTTGTCACTGCAACTTTTGTCGACAACACTTGTTGCCAACATTTGTTGCAATCCTTTGATCTTTACCGACTCTCAGTGGAAAACAAAATTTTAGTTGCCAACACCCCAAATCTGTCTGCAACTCGAAATGTTGCAGACAAAACTAGAGCCGTTTTCATCTACGCAACAAAAATCGGCAACTTTTTGTTGCCAACACGTGTCTGCAACTCCAGTGTAAACGCGGCTTTAAGGGTATGCGCGAGTTTAGTACAACTTGGAAGTCCCACTGGACCCTCCGCTACCTGCTGATGGGCCGCTGTGCCAGGATCGCAGTTTCGGTTGTGGGATTAGCGAACCCTTATGAGGATTAAAACTAGGATCGCAGTTTCGGTGCGCCGACCAGAATATTGGCAGTCGCAGTCAAGTTCGGGTCAGCTAATATCTATCACAAGACCATTTAATCAGTTTCACAAATCTTCCAAATTTAGTTAGTGTCTAGTTAATTTTAGCAACAAAACATTTTTCTGAAAGAATGAATTTAATCAAAATTGTATTAAATTGTATTAATTGAATATTATTATTTTCGCCCCATGTGTTCCCGACCTTTTAATCCCTCACAAAAATAAGAATTTAATTTAAAATTAAAATACAAATTATAATTTTGTACTTTATTATACTTAGTAATTATAGTATTTAGTATAGTGAGTGCTCTTAGGTGATACAGTAGGAGTATACGGTAGATGGTTTATGGATGGGAAGGTGGCTGTCCGGCTGTCCGTCCGCCGCGGCCGGCTAGGCGACGACGAGACAGGCCGGGTTCTGGATCAGTCTGTACCCTATTCATCGCGGCCTCCCTCCAGTGGTGTAGTGGTGCGGGAACGAGTGGGAACGGCGTTCCCACGCTGGTTTTCAAGAACCAGGGAAAATCCCAGTGCCCCGTTCAGGGAAAATCCGGGAAAATAGCTAATATGTTTCTAAATAAAAATATTAATTAAACAGTATAAAAATATTAAACAATATTTCTATGCAAATAATAAAATGCAATACTCTGGTAAACACGATTTTACTCTGTATCTGTTTCCAAACATAACCTCACTCTCGCTTGAACTTTGTATTGTGCACCGAGTACGGTAGGCCTATACAATGGCAGGCATCATTCTCACTCTCCCATCCCTCCACACGGGGCCTACAGGCCCCGCTCCACACCTACAGAAGAGGGTGCATTTGCCGACTACTTGTAAACATGATTTTGTCAATCTGTCAACCAACTTTCATTGTTAATAATTACTCTGTTTTTCCTCTGTTTTATGGATTTAATTTATTTTAGTTCTCTGCTTTTATAGGCCTACTTGTATAGAATATGTCATTTAAAAATTAGGTTATGTATGTTGCTATTTTGGGGGTTAAAAATAAAAGTAGTTAATAAATAAATTAATAAGCTTTTCTAAAACAACCGTCTTTTGTGAAATAATAAAGTTAGTTAGGTATAAAAATATTTTTAACTTAAGTTTTGTTTTTCTCAAAATCATCAAAATTATTAGTTTCTTGAATTCTCAGTAAATTCAGTTAGCTTAAAATACATAGCCTAATACGCAAAGCTATTGTTATCGTACGCATTCAGGGAAATTTTCTCTTAATTTTCAGGGAATTTGACAAATACATTAAGCGTTCCCACATTGGAAAATTTGATTTGCCACTACAACACTGCCGCCCTCCCCCAAAATTCCGGAGTTAACCCCGGTACGAGTTGCGTCGTCCCCCTTCGCTGAACTCAATCGCCATTTGGGTCTATTGGTCAGCTCATCGCTGCACACACTCGTCGCCAGATTGAGGTTGTTCTCTGCGCTTACTCGCCACAAGTCTGTAATACCGTAATACTCTAATAATTTTGAGTATTCAGGTTTGCTGCGACGGGGTATTATATGTTTACAAGATAATTAAATGGTGCGTCGTCCAAGATTTGCACCTCCTCTCCGTAAACTCGGCATTTCATTCTACTATAATAAACTAAGGTATTTTTATGTCGTTCCGTCTCTCCTGTGAATTTACATCTTGCCTACTTCAGTGCTAAGCCGCTCAGACGGCTTTGACCACAAGAAAAAAAATTATAAGAAGAAATATTGGCTGGTCTTTGTCTTGGCTAGTCATATAAAGGTTAAATCGAGATTGTTGATGCAGGAGCAGGCATAATTAAAATATATTTTCACTGTTTTTGTTTTGTTTTACCTACCTAACTAAGCATTCATATCGTATAGGCCAATTAAACAGACGACTCAAAGCTTTATGAAGACAAATTCAAAGTTCACTATGTAAAACAAAACTGCACAGTACACACACGATCGGCACACGTTCTGATGAGGGAATTGACATGCTAAGGTTAGGGCCTATGTGGAATTCCCGCTCATTTGTTGTTACACTCCTCCGTGAACCGCGGGCCAGATACAAATTCGCCAGTGGTTGGAGGGTCGACGAAAAGATACAAATTCGCCAGGTCCCAAACAGGTAGAAAATCGGGGCCGTCAAAACATACAAACTCGCCAGTTCTAGGAACTAGTGCTCAGCCCCTCAGGGAACCCAGGAATGTGGCCGGTCGGGCTCTTCCCCTGCAGTTGGCCGAGGTGGGTGTTAGCCGCTAGCGTCTTGAGACAAAACTACTGAACGGATCGTTGCAATTTTTGTGTCATACTCCCTTCGCTCGTGCTATAACTTACATCGCACTTGTGGCTTAAACTCTTTCATAATACAATCATTGCGTAAACTACTATTAAATTCATTTACTCGTAGAGGTGATGCTTGAGTAACAATAGCTTACAACATTCCCATGGCAACACCTACTTTACGCACTCCACATGATTTAAACATAACATCATAAAACTAACTACAATTATGAACTAGATTAAAAAATGTCTTAAGATTATTTTGTCTAAGATTGTTTTTGTACATTGTTTGTGGGGGCTACGATTTCGGTTCGATCTGCTGAAATAAGAACCGCCACTTTGAAAAGTAGTGTAGTAAAATTAAGCCGAAATATGGCTGGGAAATGAAAAAAAATTGGACAGCGAATTTTTGCTGAAATGTGTTCTATGCCATCCCCTGACCTCCCTCAGAAAGGTCCCCTGAAAACCCCAGTGGGCAACATGTCTAAAAATGATGGGATGGCCCACGTGGAGTCAGAAATAAATCTTTCGTCGACCAATGAGTTTACGTACATCAAATTAAAGCTCTTAAGTAGTATAATTTAATGCCGTAAACCCCATCTCAAAAGGTTGCCTGAGTCAAAAACTGCATCCTGCCAAACTTTGAACAAAATTCAAATTTTAACATAAACGCTTAAAAATTTAATAATTTTCGAAATACTTGACCTTTCGAGGTTCGGTTTGCGGCAAACGTTTGCTTTTACAATTACCTTTGACAATGCGGATAGCTTGTCATGTGCCTATCATATTACCCTTGAACCATCCTCTACATGAACATCAGAGGAAGCTTAAAAAAAAATTTCTTAGTCCATAGCCATGCTATACAAAATTTTAAAGGTCAAATATGTCGGAAGTTATTGCCTTTCAAACTTTTGATAATATTATTTTATTCTAAACTTTGAACGCCTGCCATTTTACTCCCGACATTTATATTGAGGTTGGGTTTACGGCATTGTATTCTAAATTTTAAGACTTTTAATTTTATATATAAACCTTCTGGAATGTATTAAAATTTATTATACTTAGTATTAAATTTTAATGTAACTCCTTATGGGCCAACCCCTTATTTTTAAGCGTGATCCCCATATGGGACTTCTGGGGACTTTTCAGAGGAAGGTCAGGGGATGCCATAGAACACATTTAAAAAGAAATTGGCTTTCCAAAAATTATTTCATTTTTCCCGACTAATTTTACTACACTTAAGTGATTTTATCTGTGTAAATAAAAATTATTTTTTGGGGACTCATCAAATCTCTTTTTCTAAAGCTTCAAAGGAGGTCTCTTGAAAATTTCACAGATGCACATCAGTTGCCGATCAAAAGGTTGTTTTTGGCCTTATTTTACATACTTTACTCCTAGAGTTCTATGAAATACATGCATTACAATAAACGCAACTATTCTAATAAATCTAAACAAAGATCGAACAAAAATCTGACACTTTGAGTATAATAAAAACAAATAAATCTATCACAATTGATTAAACTGGAAACAAACAGTTGTTGCAATATTTTCTTCTAAGACTAAATTAGGCCCTAAATGGAATGTCCAAATAAATATATAATGTTTATATTAATTGAATTGAAAATCAATCTTTTAAATAAGTACTTGAATGTTAATTATGATTTTTGGAACTACTTAGAAAGTGAATTAACCTCCCAAATCTGAATCAACACTTTTAGTGCTTTGAAGAAAGTGGTGTGAAAAAATATTATATTTATAATAATTCTAAAGGGATGATAGAAGTCGCCCTGAATCTAGAAAGTAATCCAATTTAATATTTTTGACGATGAAATTTTGTCTACCGGTCCTTGCGCCGCATGCCGGCCGAGGGGCTGCGGGCGGATTCCTGGAACTGGCGAGTTTGTATGTTTTGACGGCCCCGATTTTCTGCCTAATCGGGACCTGGCGAATTTGTATCTTTTCGTCGACCCTTCAACCACTGGCGAATTTGTATCCAGCCGAACCGCGATCATCCGCATTTTGGCGCACACACAGCTGATTAACTACGTTTCCGTCATGACTTGAACATTGTAATTAAACAAATGAGTATTTTTTACTTTGTTTTTAAGTTTGTTCCTTGCCATTATTTAATTTTTATACAGTGTATTTTATGAAAAAAATTCTATATATATTTTATTTGTCTGTTCTTAATTATTCCTGCCAAAATTGGGGGGGGGGGGGAGTTTCGACCCCCTGACCCTCCCACTGGCTACGAGGGCGCACCGAAACTGCGATCCAAAACCCAGGTAGACGCCGAAACTGCGATCCTTACCCCAAGGGCGACCCCAGGCAGACGCCGAAACTGCGATCCTGGCACGGAGGCCGCCCCCGGGACGATACTGACGATACTGTACGTAAGACGATACTGCTGCCCTTGCTCTCAAACTGAGAATGACTGATATATTTGTGGGGGGAAATAAAGAAGGAATGTGCACCCTAAAAGCATTTGTTTATTGGTCCAGGTTAAGAGTCATCTTCACCCCTGGGCCGGTAGCACATTGTTGCGTAGTCGGCAATTTTAACTATACGGCTTTTAATGCAAAACATGGTACGGTATATGATTTCCCTGTTTCGGGCGCCATTTCTCAACCGACTTGGTTAGTGTTTAGTTGAATAGTTATATTAGGTCCCTCATACCTGGAAATTTTTAAAATTTAACAAATATTACTCTCTGTGTCGTCGCAAAGTAACTCGATTTTCCTTAGTAATATTTGTTAAAGTTTCAAAATTTCAAGGTATAAGGGACCTAATATAACTATTCAACTAAATACTTACCAAGTTTAAAGAAAATCGGTTGAAAAACGGCGTCCGAAACAGGGGAATCAAATGCCATGTTTTGCATTAAAAGCCGTACGGCAAAACATTCTAGAGCCATTTGCCTACACCGGACGCTGGAATCCCCACTGGACCCTCCGCTACCTGCTGATGGGCCGCTGTGCCAGGATCGCAGTTTCGGTTGTGGGATTAGCGAACCCTTTTGAGGATTAAAACTAGGATCGCAGTTTCGGTGCGCCGGGCTACGACCTTGCCACAGATAAATGTAACGTTGTATGAAACGCCACAGCTTGAATGATTATTTTACCGAGACTAAACTCGATTTAAACTCATTTAAATTGTTTATATACTATGATCAAATATTTTAAGAGATTTTTACAAGTTTACAAAGCCAAAGATGTAAAAAAATTGAGAATTAGTTAAATTAAAGTTTAAGTAAAAGGTTCGATTGTTTTAAAGTAGAGAACTTTGCAACTTCATGTACTAAACTAAGATTTTTTTGAACTAAAGACATAAGGCGCATTTGTATATCGGTATAGGTCCACACAACTTTTAAATATAATGTGACTGATTTACATCCGTTTCTTGATTCAATTTTTATGGCTGTGATATTCCAAACATAATCTCGTTGCCTCATACGTTTCATAATTAATTAGGCTACAAATATTAAAATGAAAATTCTGTATTTGTAATTTACAAAATGATTAAAAAATTGAATGAAGGTTTGAGGTTGAGTTATATATCGTATGGCTCATTTAGCCAGCCACCATGGTTTAAGAATAAGTACCAGGTTAACCGAGCCTTGCTCGTTGGTTTTGATTCAATTTTAATATTTTCACCAACAACCAACTATACCTCTTCACAGTTAACAGCTGTTACAAAAAATCTGCTTAAAATTAATGTTCCTTTATTTTTGTTTACATTTAGTTGTTATTTCGTTACCAAAATAGCAACCCATAAGACCAATGTTAAAAATTACAATTTTTAAACTTAAATTTAGATCAAATTTGATTTTTCCTGGTATTGAGACTGTTTCTAAACTTATTTTTGGGCCGAAACACTCTTTAAAGCAAATTTTAAGCAAAATCTAACAGCTAGATTTCGAGATCGTGGAACACACATCCCTTCAGAGATTCCTCGTATTATAGTATAGGATAAATAAATTCTGCGGTGAATAGTGGCAGCTGAACTGTCACATACAGTGATCTCTCAGCTATGCCAGTTGAGGTTGAGTTGATAAACATAAACAAAGTATATGGACGAGCACCAGATTGACAGTTAGTGGTTGAAGTCAGGTGACCATCTGTTAGCTTTAAAAACTTATTACGTCATATATACGATTACCAAAATGACGTCATGGCCATTTAGCAGTTAGGTCTGAAAAATCTAGTATGGATTTCTTTGGTCAAGGAGCCGCACACGAGCGACCGATGACCCTGACAGTGACACAGCAGCGGTGTCGCCAGAGACTTACTATACTGCTACACCGCCGGCCACGGCGGCGCTGGCGGCCGGCGCGGCGACTAAGTAGCAGCACAGCACAGCAGCAGTAGAGCAGAACCTGTGGGTGGAGGTGGAGGGAGATACGAGAGAGTGTAAACACATGCGGTCAGTTGTCGCAGTGTAGGCCAACAGCCTTGCGGTGTGGAAAGATGGATTCATCTGGGTTCAATAATTAATTGGATTTTCATAGGATCAGTTATAGAGCTCTTTATGGAATACCGATCTTGCGGACAATTGTATAGCGACAAAATGAAATGAAATAAAATGTCCTTTATTGCCTCAAAACGTTTTAAAAAATTTGCAGTTCAGCTGGTAAAACAGGTGACATTGCCAATTAACAATTGGACAATTATTTTGTCTTTAATTTTTTATTTGCAACTGTACAAAAATACAACGAGCAAATTTGCTTGTAATATGAAAAAACAAACGGTATCA
>CM061536.1:19716828-19814328 GCA_030545055.2 Neoaliturus tenellus | reverse complement strand
AGACACAGACACAGACACAGACACAGACACAGACACAGACACAGACACAGACACAGACACAGACACAGACACAGACACAGACACAGACACAGACACAGACACAGACACAGACACAGACACAGACACACACACACACACACACACACACACACACACACAGAGAGAGACATTTTTATGCGATTGGCTGCTTTATAATTTGATAGTGAATGGTCCGGTCCTAGCAATGGTCTTTTTGCCATCGTTATAAGATTCTAATATTAATTATTTACTCACTTTACACTTTTTGTACATTGGAACCTTTAAAAATTAATTGGCATATTGGCATTGTGTACCAAAACGAGTAATTGGTTTTAATGACGGATTCATATTATGAAACAGATTCTTTGGTGTTTAAAATTTTATAAAAAAATACACCCTGAAAATAATTTTTATTTAGATTTTTGTTTAAATTTTAATTTTAATTAAATTTAAATTTTATTTCATATAGAGTGAAGTCCCCATAATTTGAACAAATTGCAACCGGCCCTTGACCAAACTAATGACGCTTCAATTTTAACGCGAAAAACACATAACTAGCCATAATTTATTGCGTAATATTACACTGAATCTAATACATACTTCCTTTTCAGTACTTTATTACACCTATATGGTTTTTTTATCTAGAATAAAATTAAAACCACTATGTCAATTTATTATTGTTACACTCGGGCGAGCCAACCAACTTACAAAAATCTTCCAAGAACGAAGGTCACAGTAGTATTCCGCAATATTCCAACGGCCGTCAACTGCGCACGCGCAGTTAGGCTATTTTTCGACCGTTCGCAACGGCACTGGTTATTCTGTCCTCGGATTTGTCAAAGAACCAGTCAAACGCTCTAATAGTCATACTTTGAGTCACACTTTGGTAGTTCTTGTATTGCAACGCAAACGCTTTAAATTCTAGTTCTTTAATTTTAAGTTCCTTATAACCACTATTTCCGAATTTTTGTATCCCTACTAGTGGAAATAGAATGGAAATTGGGACAATAATTGTGGATATAAATTAGGTAACTATGGCGGGGCGGCACTTTTTGAATGGTCCAGAGGTGGCAAATTTCTAAATCCGCCTCTGATTACACGGCCATTCTCATTCTCACAGAAGTAAATTCCGCCTCTCGGTGGCGCGGCGTTGCCACTTCGAACGACGCGGCCTATGCAGCAGGTGTTGCGAGTAGTAACAATAGCGAGCACGTGCCGTTTCCATGACAACGCGTGTGTATTGTTGTGGCTGGGAGGAGGCGAGGGGAGGGACAGCGGCTAGAGATGCACGGATAGACAAACGACGGATTTTAACCATCCGATGTTTTTGGCTTCCATCAAATGGTTTTACCAAAAGTAGCTGCTTTTTTCAAATTACAGTTTATGGGGAGTGCTTAGCTGAGCGTGGAAAACTGATTTAGAGGAGAAGAAACACTTTCTAGTGATGAGCGGTTTCAATTCATAGTGCGCATGCATGTTTTCATTATAAGGTTGTAAATAACTAAAAAAGATTTATTAAAATTTTACTACCTGTTTGTTTAGCCTACATTCAATGTTTAATTCCATCTCCACATTACTATTCCAAAAATAAAACGTAAACCGAAACAAAAAAACCTATACGAATCATGCTGAATAAAAAAATGACGATAGTGTAAAAGATTAATTTAGCAATTTAGGGATATTTTCAGTATATATGGTTTATACATTTTTGAGACAATTAAGTCTGTAAAGTTAAATACTAATAATATAGATATACAGGGTGTCTCTGAACTCCTTACCGACCTTTTAAGGTATTATTCCTGGACCAAAGACAAGTCAAAATATCATTATTAAATTGTCCGGAAGACTTTAGTTACTCACACAGCCACCATTTTGTCTTTTTCACATAATAATTTTTATTTCCGTAACGGATGGTTGTATTCAGTTCATATTTGGTACGAATCTTTATCATACCAATGTACATTTACAAGAAAAAAAATAATTTTTTCCTCTGTATATTTTCAAAATGGCGGCCATTTCAAATTTTCAAACTGAAATATCTCAAAATCGGTAAATTTTATAAAAATTTTACAAGACACAAAAAGTTTACACATTAAATTATCTAACCAATGGTACCAAGTTTGTAAGGATATGACAACAAATAACGGAGTTATTGCTATATTATCCATGAAAAACATTGATTTTGCATTATAAAACGGCCATTTTAACAGAAAAATCAGTGTTTTTCATGGATAATATCGCAATAACTCCGTTATTTGTTGTCATATCCTTACAAACTTGGTACCATTGGTTAGATAATTTAATTTGTCAACTTTTTCGTATCTTGTAAAACTTTTATAAAATTTACCGATTTTGAGATATTTCAGTTTGAAAATTTAAAATGGCCGCCATTTTGAAAATATACAGTGGAAAAAATTAATTTTTTTCTTGTAAATGTACATTGGTATGATAAAGATTCGTACCAAATATGAACTGAATACAACCATCCGTTACGGAAATAAAAATTATTATGTGAAAAAAACAAAATGGCGGCTGTGTGAGTAACTAAAGACTTCCGGACAATTTAAATATGATATTTTGACTTGTCTTTGGTCCAGGAATAATACCTTAAAAGGTCGGTAAGGAGTTCAGAGACACCCTGTATATGAACCTCATCCATATAACACCCAAAAGAAAGCTGAAATAATTAGAGAGCACCATAGACTAAAAATGTTCAAACAATAACCGTCAGTCATAGGAAATAAATTTTTTACTAAATTACCAACCACAATAAAGAATGAACAAAACCACAACACTTTTAAAAGGAAATTAAAACAGTGTGTAAATTTTAAATTTTAATCATTTCAACAATACCCTATCTTGCAAAATGTTAAGACTCCCCTTAGATGTAGTTTTATGTAATTGAAAAGCACTGTATTATATATTTAGTCAAGTAAAATTAGCTTATAAAATTGCTGAACCCGGAAGTAAATGCAAACTAATATACAGTGTGATTAAAAAGTCCCAGAACAGTGAAATATTTTGAATGTTAAACCTCCCCTGAGTTATTAGATTTAGTTTTATGTAGTTGAAAAGCACTGTATTATATATTTAGTTAAGTAAAATTAGCTCATAAAATTGCTGAACCCGGAAATATTGCAAACTAATATACAGTGTGATTGGAAAGTCCCGGAACAGTGAAATATATTTTTTTTTACCATTATATATAAAGTAATAAGACTTGGTATATCAATAATAGGCATAAATGTCTACTCTTTTAAGCTATTATCACTTTTTTATTCCTTAAGGGAGTAACAAATGTAAAAAACTTACAAATGCAAAGACGTTTAAAATTATGTATGATGTGACAAGGTCCAAAGCAGATTTCTGTAAGACTTAAAGAGGAACATCCCTTAGAGTATCGAGAGAGTTATTGAATTTTTAAGTTTACCTACCCATATGATTTTAATGGAACTTTGTTTGCCTGCCATTTCCGTCTCGGTCATCCGTTAGAAGTCTAGTTTGCAGCATTGTACTCCGCTAAGTAGGCCCTAAGACCTTAATTTAATACCAAATTTGACCTATGCTGCTATTTAAGAATTTTGTCTGGCTCCTTGTGGGCCGTCCCCCTTAAATGATAAAAAAGATAATAGCTTAAAAGAGTAGAAATTTATGGCTATTACTGATATACCAAGCCTCATTACTTTATATAGATCTATAGTGGTAAAAAATATATTTCACCGTTCCGGGACTTTTCAATCACACTGTATTTTGACCGGTTCTTATGTAAAATTATCTGAGAAAAACTATGGTAAAAAGTCTACCACTTTCCCATGCTGCGTTTGCCTGCTATGGCCGATTTTTCAAAATGGCGGCTGTAGTTTTATTGGATTTTTCTGAATATCTTTTGAGCCACTAAAGATAGCTAAATTTTGTAAGTTAATGAACTTTAGAACATTAAATTTTGCACATTTTGATTTATAATATTGTTTGTTATATTTAATAAGGGTTATATTGCTCTTTAAAGCTACTTTCAATTGTGGGCTTTTAAGTGAATTTCTTTTCTTGGAAAAACCATATTACGGTGGTGCCATAGGTCAGATATAAGCCTGTAGTGTTAACTTTTACTACAGGGTCCCCATACACACAAAAAAACACCATTCATTAAAATTTTCATATCGGCATATATATATTTATTAAGATACATATATAAATATGTACGTAAGGACAGGCGCACACGGGCGATTATTTTAAGGCCATTATTTCATCGTCCATAGTCTGTGCATCATTGGAAAGAATGTGAGCGCGCACACAGGCGATCAAAAGTAGCGCCAATTTTAAAATCTGTGGCATGCCACATATTTGTGGGCGAGGCGATAGTCGGCCGAAAATCTGTAACCTACAGGTTGTGACCTATCCGCGTACACAGGCGACTGAATAGGCCTAATCGGCCGATCGCCCGTCAGTAGCTACTCCGCAGTCACCGGTGACTTGTTTGTCTTGTTATATATTTGTGTTGTTTGTATAGTCATATTGTGCAATGGCAGATTTCGACACTGAATTTTTTATTAGTGAAATAGAGAAACGGCCACAACTGTATAATAAAACTTTAAAAGAATATAGTGACCGGAATGTGAAAGAAAAGTTGTGGGGAGGGTTGTGCGTAATGTTTGTTAAAGACTTCAGCACAATGCAAAAGAATGAAAAAAAAACACACGTTAGCTCTACAAAGTCCATTTTATGTCACACATAATGAGAACTACCACGCGAAAACAATCGCTACGTGTGTGCCTTCACATAGATGGAGATGAGGGCGATTTTTAAAAGGCCGATTTTTTAATCGGTCAATGGTAAAAAAATCGCCCGTGTGCGCCTGGCCTAAATTCCTAGAAGCCAGTTCAGGGTGCCAAAGACTGCCAAAGAGATATAAAAATCAGTGACTTTTCCGTCTCTAAGATAGAACGTTCAGTATCGTTGGTTATATAAATTAATTAGGCAACGTTTTTGCCTCTTCTAAAATTTTCATGAAATTTTCTGTTTTTGAGAAATTTGAGTCTAAAAAATTTAAATCGCCGCCATTTTGAAAACACACATGGGAAATAAATAATGAATGTTGGGGAAATTGTAAGACGCAAAACTTTTGCTCGCAATTGCATTATTTTCGCAATTTATAGTAAAAATTTGTAACTTTTCTTGCATTTAAGTAAAAATCAGTGACTTTTTGGTGACTTTGGTAACCATTGACTAAAATCAGTGACTATCGGTGACTTTTGGTGACTTCAGTGACCAGTAGACATCTTGCGGTAAACCTGTTAACGAAACATCAGATTTTTATCAAACTTGACTAGGTCTATTTCCATTGGTTATGTCGATTGGCGATTGGGATTATCAGACTATGGGAAAAGGATGATATACAGGTTCAAATTTGTCTAAAATATAAGCTTAAACCCCAATTTTACACAAATTTAACCGGTATATCACCCTTTTCCCATAGTCTGATAATCCCAATCGACATAACTATAGTAAGATGCACGAAAATAGTCCGATGGAAATTTAAACAGCTGTGTCCCCCCTCACCCCCTCTCGCCCTGCAATGTTGTCATTTGTGATTATTTTTACCATGTGTATTACAGTATAAAAATTTGTTTCAGAATAAATTTGCACTGAGAAAAATGCAATATACTGTTACGGCCCGTCGGGAACAGTTTCCAGAAACAGTCCCCCGTATCGGCTCGAAGCGCCGTCGAGAAAATTCCAGACCCGACGGGGCAGGTCAACCGCCGCGGCGACAGTGTAAACAACCCTGACGTGAATGGCGCGGCGAATACAGTGGAGTTCCCGAAACGTCTGGAGGCGTCCGGCTTCGAGAATGATCCTAGCCGTTTGGGATAAAAGGCCTACCTGAGCAGCCCAGTCAGTCAGAGTCAGTCAGTGTGTCAGTCAGTGATAACCAGTGCGCGTGAGGTCGACGTGTGTCAGTGCGTCTCTCGACCCGTGACAGTGCGACTGTGACCGCGTGTGAATAGTGAACTGTGAACTGTGTCAGTGATTGTGACAGAGTAACCAGTGACATTTATAGTGATAGTGCTAGCGCATTTGTACTGATAGGACACTCTCTGTAAAAACCCTGTAAGTTAGATAGTTAGTTGTAAAACTGTAGCTAGTTAGGAATTAGATAGGTTTAGCTAGGTATTTAGCAGAAATTTGCATCTCTGTTAATTAATCTAATTTGTAATAAATTATAGTTAGTTGTTGAAATCGCCAAGTGTTATTGATTAGAACCCGTAAGCCCGTAACAATTGGTGTCAGAAGTGTAGATATTTTGGCGATTTCATTTCAAAGGAATTTTATAATAATTGTTGAGTACGTTTATATTAGTAATTCCCCTGTTAAAAGGCTGTCAATTTAATTATTTCTAAATTTGTAATAGAGTTGATTTAGTAAGACAATTTATATCGGTTTTGTATTGTATAAAAACTTGTTAAAACTAATTTTATTGTTTTTTCATTATTATTTATTTTGTATTTCATTAGAAATGGTTTCCAAAAAGGCAAAGCTTGTAGAGTTAAAAGTGGTAGATCTTAAAAGAGAATTAGAAGAACGTGACCTTGATACTTTTGGTACAAAAGCAGTACTCCAACAACGCCTACACCAAGCTTTGCTTGATGCGGGTGAAAATCCAGACATTTTTCTTTTTGATACTTGCGATCTGAATAAAATGATTGTAAGCCTAGAAGATAAAATCTTAGAAAGTAACAAATGTCTAGAAGATAAAATGTTAGAAAGTAACAAATGTTTGAAAGAGGAAATGTTAGTAAGTAACAAATGTTTAGAAGATAAAATGTTAGAAAGTAACAAATGTTTGAAAGAGGAAATGTTAGTTAGTAACAAATGTTTGAAAGAGGAAATGTTAGTTAGTAACAAATGTTTGAAAGAGGAAATGTTAGAAAGTAACAAATGTTTAGAAGAGAAAATGTTAGAAAATAATAAAAATTTAAAAGGAGAAATAGTAGACAAACTCGAGGAATATTCAAGTAAGGTTGCAAGTTTGGAGAGTGATATTGTTACGTTTAAAGAGGAAATCAGTGAAATAAAGGACAAAATTAATGTAATTGAAAACAATTTTGAGGATAAAATTTGTGTTATTGAGAAAAACTTAGAAAGTAGGTTAGTTAATAAGCTTAGAATAAGTACGGATGCAAAGGAGAGTCCTGCGTTGAGCCCTGCACCGACGTCATCAGGGAGCGCCAACGTCACGACGCCACGGCAGGTTGTGGTTCCAGAGGCGGACTACAGGACGACAACGGGAGTGACAGTGAACCCGCATACTACCGTCCCTGTCTTCGATGGTAAAACCCCATGGGAGGACTACATGACACTTTTCGAGACGGCAGCAATGGTCCATGGTTGGCCCGAGCATACCAAGGCTTCTGTTTTATGCTTGTCTCTTCGGGGCGAGGCATTGGCTATCCTACAGACGATGCCAATGTCGGAGCGACAGAACTATGCTGCGCTGGTGAACAGACTCGAAATGCGCTTTGGGAAACGGCACATGGATCAGCTCTACCGGTCACAGCTGAGGAACAGGATTCAGAAATCCAACGAATCACTGCAGGAGTTCGAGGCAGATATCGCCCGCCTGGTGAGGAATGCGTATCCGTCGGTCACTGACGACGTCTACGAAAGCCTTGCAGTGGACAAATTTCTGGACGGATTGCGAGACCCGGAGACTCAACAAGCTGTTAAACTCGCTCGGCCGAAGACACTCAGCGAGGCGCTGACCCAGGCACTGGAGTTTGAAGCTGTTCGTCAGTCAGTCCGAGGGCAGGCTCGAGTACGCTCCATGGAGGCTGATACACCCCCAACCATTGACATCGCATCGATTGTGAAACAAGTACTGGAAGCGCTGAAAACACGAAGGAAGCAAGTTCGCTGTTGGAGTTGTGGCCAAATAGGACATCCTAGAAGCAAATGTACAGCGTCCACAACAGAGGGAAAGCAGGAAAACTAAGCAGGGTTGATGGGAAGGGGCAACCGTCAACCCGTATCTCCAAGGCCCCGAAAGAAAATGTAAAAGTCGCTTCACTGGGAAGTCAGGCCAAGAGTTTTTACATTGATGGAAGGGTGAACGGGAAACTACGAAGCTGTCTCCTGGATACCGGTGCAACCATGACCGTCCTCAATCCGAACATTGTTTCTGAGAAGGACATAACACCAACCTCTTGGTCGCTAAGAACGGCTACAGGTCAACTAGCTAATGTTTACGGTCAGACGGTTGCTTCCTTCCACATCGGTGGCTGCGTTTTCAAGCATAGCGCTCTGGTTGCCAACATAGATGAAGATGTCATTTTAGGGACTGACATAATGACGAAGTACGGAATGAAACTGGACATGTCGAAAAGTGTTGTGACCTTTGGAGAAGAGGATGTCATACTTCGGCGTGGGAAGAACATTTCAGCACGAGTGCTCTTATTGGAAGACACGGTATTACCGGCGAGGAGTCAAGTTGTGACCCAAGCATCAGTCGAGGGAGATTGGACTACCGGCCAAAGTGTCCTGCTTGAACCTAAGGATGATGGTGAACACCAGCTGGGCCGTGGAATCTTTGCTGCAAGATCACTATTTAACATTGCACAAAGCAACCCCGTGCGACTGATGAACTTGAACAGCTTTCCCGTCACTGTGAAGAAAGGAGCTGTGATTGGGAGCTGTGTAAGCATCTCCTCGGTAGTTCGCCAGTTGCAGCCATGCCCATCACGATCTCAGGAGCTACCCAAGGAGCTGGAGGGATTGGCAGACAATGCTTGCCAGGAACTGACACCTGCGCAGAGTAAAGACGTAAGGGACTTTTTAATTAAATGGCAAGATGTGTTTGAGTATGGAGGCGGTGCCAGAGGAAGGACCAACATTGTTCAACATCGGATTGACACCGGGGACGCCAATCCTATACGCCAGGCACCTAGAAGACTACCTCTGGCTAAGCGAGAAGAAGCTAACCGAATAATCAAGGAGATGGAAGCTGACGGTGTCATCGAACCATCTAACAGCCCTTGGAGCTCACCAGTCGTACTAGTTAAGAAGAAGGACGGATCAACAAGATTTTGTGTCGATTATCGTCTACTGAACAATGTCACTAAAAAGGACAGCTACCCACTGCCAAGAATTGATGACACGCTAGACACATTGGGTGGGTGTCGGTTGTTTTCGACCCTAGACCTTCGGAGTGGTTATTGGCAGGTTGGTTTGGCCCCTGAAGACAAGGAGAAAACTGCATTTTCAGTTGGTAACGGACTTTGGCAATTTACCGTGCTTCCATTCGGCCTATGCAATGCTCCGGCAACTTTTGAAAGACTTATGGAAAACGTCTTGAGAGGCCTTTCATGGGAGATATGCCTGGTGTACCTTGATGACATAATCGTCGTGGGAAAATCCTTTAGTGACCATCTTAAGAACTTGGAAAGTGTCTTCTCACGCCTGCGCTCTGCCAATCTCAAACTCAACCCGAAGAAGTGCAATCTGTTCCGCCGACAGGTCAATTACCTCGGTCATGTCGTATCAGACAAAGGAGTCTCAGTGGATTTGGAAAAGATCAAGGCGATCACTGAATGGCCAGCGCCCAAGGATAAGCACCAAGTGAGAAGCTTTCTCGGGCTGTGCACGTACTACCGGAGGTTTGTGAAAGGATTTGCAAATATTGCAAAGCCTCTTACCAAGCTAACGGAAGACAAAAGACCCTTCGTCTGGGATAATGACTGTCAAAGGGCATTTGACGAGCTTAAGGATAGGCTTTGTCACGCTCCAATCCTATCCTACCCAAGACCGGACGGAAAGTTTGTACTCGACACGGACGCCAGTAATACAGCCATTGGAGGGGTCCTTGCTCAGCTCCAAGATGGAGAAGAAAGAGTAATTGGGTACTTCAGCAAGGTTCTATCAGCCCCCGAGCGTAACTATTGCGTCACCAGGCGTGAGCTGCTTGCAGTGGTCAAATCCATCGAACACTTTCATAAATATTTGTATGGAAGAAAGTTCCTTTTAAGAACAGACCACGCTGCACTCATGTGGCTATTGAGGTTTAAGACACCAGAGGGCCAAGTGGCAAGATGGATTGAACGTCTTCAAGAGTACGACTTCGAGTCCATTCATCGTTCCGGAACAAACCACAGAAATGCTGACGCGCTCTCCAGAAGACCATGTGGAGACATTTGCAAGCATTGCACACGCAAAGAAGAGAGAGAAGCGTTAGTGAACCGAGTCACTGTAGTTGACGATACTTGGCAGGGAAATGAGCTGTCTAAGGACCAGCAAGAAGACCCAGACTTGACGCACATACTGAAGTGGAAGCTGGACAGCAATGGAAGACCTTCGTGGCAGGACGTTGCTCCGTTTTCCAAGAACGTGAAAACATATTGGGCACAATGGGACTCGATTCTGGTGGACAATGGAGTGTTGAAACGAGCGATCGAGTCGTTGGATGGGGATCGCAGTACACTTCAGGTCATCGTTCCAAAGAAGAGGGTTCCCGAGATACTAAAGGAACTACACGACGGAGCTTCAGGAGGCCATCTTGGAGTCCATCGGACACTGGCAAAGGTGCGTGAGCGGTTTTATTGGGCCAATCAGAAGGCTGATGTGCTGGATTGGTGTCGAAGATGTACTACATGTGCCGCATCAAACGGACCAACAAACAAACGGAGGGCCCCGATGAGAAAATACAATGTAGGAGCGCCATTCGAACGAATCGCTATTGATGTATCCGGACCATTCCCTGTCTCAGACACAGGAAACCGATTTATTCTGGTGGCCATGGATTACTTCAGCAAATGGGTGGAGGCCTACGCACTCCCAAACCAAGAAGCAATCACGGTTGCTGACGTCTTAGTCAAGGAATTTGTCAGCAGATTTGGAGTCCCCTTGGAGCTTCATTCAGACCAAGGAAGAAACTTTGAGTCGGCTGTATTTACCAGAATGTGTGAAGTCCTTGGCATCCGGAAGACTAGAACCACACCTCTTCACCCGCAGTCTGACGGCATGGTGGAGCGTATGAACAGGACTATAGGAAGATACTTGTCAAAGGTTGTCTCTGAACATCAGCGAGACTGGGACCAATACCTGCACCTGTTCCTGCTAGCCTACCGCAGCTCTGTTAATGAGACCACCGGACATTCACCGGCCAGTGTGGTTTTTGCCCGAGAACTGCGCCTGCCCTGTGATCTACAGTTTGGATTCACACCGGATGAAGAAGTGGTTGGTGAAGATTATGTCTCTCATCTACGGAAGCGGATGGACGAGATTCACGAGAAAGTCCGGTTCAACGTCCTTGGAGCGAGCGACAGAATGAAGGAAAGATACGACATAAAAGCCGAGAAAGGAGGTTTCGAACCTGGAACTCTGGTATGGCTTCACAATCCTCGGAGGCGACGTGGATACTCGCCAAAACTGCAAAGTTCTTGGGAAGGCCCATACACGATCATAAGTCGAATAAACGATGTAGTCTACCGAATCCAAAAACTACCAAAGGGAAAACCGAAGATTGTTCACTTTAACAGACTCGCCCCGTACAAAGGAGACCATGACAGACCAGAGGAACAGCAAATCAGGAACTTCCGTATAACACCATCCGACTTTGAAAAGGAAATGCCGAAGCCCCTGGACAGCCGTGGGTATGGAGTGATTAGGTTGCAACATAGGGACATATTCAACTTACCTACAGAGTATGCCCTGGCTCACTGCGTGGCTGAAGATTTGAGAATGTCCCGTGGCTTAGCCACTGTCTTCAGGAAGAAGTTCGGAGGAACCGAAGAGCTCGAGCGTCAAGGACCCAGCGTCGGCAAGTCACTCCACCTCAATCAACATGGCAGACACCTGTTCTACCTGGTCACCAAGAAAACACCGAACACTAAAGCTTCGTACCTCTCCCTCAGGCAGAGTCTTGAGGATTTGCGGGAAAAGCTCCTACGCCTGAAGGAGACCAAACTGGCAATTCCCAAGTTAGGAAGTGGATACGACGGTTTGGACTGGAAGATTGTAAGAAAGATGATTGAAGAAATCTTCGCTGGAACCAACATCACCGTCGATGTCTGCATGTTCAACCCCTGGAGAGCTGGATGCAGGATCAGCTCTAGTAACGGCAAGGCAGAGTCTGTTCTGGGACAGAACAGTCTTGAGGAGGGGGTAGTGTTACGGCCCGTCGGGAACAGTTTCCAGAAACAGTCCCCCGTATCGGCTCGAAGCGCCGTCGAGAAAATTCCAGACCCGACGGGGCAGGTCAACCGCCGCGGCGACAGTGTAAACAACCCTGACGTGAATGGCGCGGCGAATACAGTGGAGTTCCCGAAACGTCTGGAGGCGTCCGGCTTCGAGAATGATCCTAGCCGTTTGGGATAAAAGGCCTACCTGAGCAGCCCAGTCAGTCAGAGTCAGTCAGTGTGTCAGTCAGTGATAACCAGTGCGCGTGAGGTCGACGTGTGTCAGTGCGTCTCTCGACCCGTGACAGTGCGACTGTGACCGCGTGTGAATAGTGAACTGTGAACTGTGTCAGTGATTGTGACAGAGTAACCAGTGACATTTATAGTGATAGTGCTAGCGCATTTGTACTGATAGGACACTCTCTGTAAAAACCCTGTAAGTTAGATAGTTAGTTGTAAAACTGTAGCTAGTTAGGAATTAGATAGGTTTAGCTAGGTATTTAGCAGAAATTTGCATCTCTGTTAATTAATCTAATTTGTAATAAATTATAGTTAGTTGTTGAAATCGCCAAGTGTTATTGATTAGAACCCGTAAGCCCGTAACAATACGTATGTAATGGTATAACAGTTTTATCATTATGAAATATGAGTCATACTTAAATAACTATATAATACACAATGTAAGTAATAATCTTACGTATCTAAAAAATCGTGAATGTATGTTTCACCATGTCAAATAAGTATGTTTCAATTATTTCGTATAAATGCATAAAACATACCTAAAACCAGTGAAACATGATTTTATGATATTTGTAATGGTGAAACATACTAGTAATAAAGTTTAAGTCCTAAAACGGTGACGTCATCGTTAGTGACATCATATCAGTTTTCGTCGAAACCGTGTTACATACTTATTAACTGACTTGAAAGTATGTTAACTTACTTGTGGTGAGACTACAATTATTCATTTTACTTAAATCTGTACTGAACACAATTATAAAATGCAATAAGTAAGAAACATCATTATCAAGGAAAATAAGTATGTAATCACAGTTTGTCTTTCTCTCAGTTTGTGTCAGTTTGCAGTTAATTCGTGTAGTGACAGCATCGTCGCGCCGTGCCGCGCCGGTCGGTCAGTGTTTAGGTGTTGGGCGTGTTTTCGCGGTTTATGGTGTTGTGTTTGTGTGTAGCTGTGAAAAAAACGCTTTCAAATCATACATTGGAAATGAGCAGTTTTGTAAGTTTATAAAATACATGTTTAATAAATATTTTCTTTTAAATTCATATACTGTATTTTATTTTTACCTACACCTCCATAGCTATTTAATTTTTATCCTATCTAGATTTTTTTGGATAGTATTAACCTGTTATAAATGAGAGAAAAAAAGTTAAACTATGATTTGTTATACTTTTTCACAATTATATTGTAATTGTTAAGTACCGTAGTAGGAGGGAAATACTTGAATAAGGTTTGATTTTTAACTGGATTTACTATTTATTTATAATCGTTCAGGTTAGATATTTCAGGTTAGGTAGGCTATATGATATTTGACTGGTGTAAAATTGTATTTATAAAAAGAAATAAACAGTAAAAAATTTAATGGTTTCAGGATATAAAACTGAGTATCACATGACATAGCATTAAAATTACATTAGTCGAAGTCATAAATAAAACATACAGCCAAAAATATTCATATTTTAAGTTTTGAAACATCTTGTCCGCCACTTAACTTTTTAAAATAATATAGAGGTGGGATAGTATTCAAATTTTTGTGTATTTGTAGTATGATATAATTTGGCTTCATACACAACAAAGCATCTGTATGATACTTAGATAAAATAGTAAATGCCATGTGATACAGTCGAAGTAAAACAATCACATTTCAGAACTTAATTTTGAAAAGGAATTTTTTCTTAACGGTCAACTACAAAATGTACGCAAAAGCATAAGCCAACATTATGAAACATAATCACAGTAAGTATGTTTCATTTAGTGACAAGTAGGTAACGTACGACCAAGATTAGTTCATCTTTATGAAACACAATTACAATAAATATGTCTCATGTAATTGGAAGTAAGTTACATACGTCAAACGAAAAACTACAATGATGAAACGCCATTACAATAAGTATATTTCATATAAAGTTTCAAGTACGTTACATACGACCAAGAATAATTATTCAGGATAAGACATGGTTACAATAAGTATGTTTCATACAGTGGAAAGTAAGTAACATACGGCAATGACTAAATCATCAGTATAAAAAACCATTACAATAAGTATGTTTCATGTGTTGACAAAGAAGTTACATACAACAAAGAATGCTCCATGATTAATAATCATCTTTATAATACGTATGTTTCATACAGTGGTAAGTAAGTTGCAGTGACGTCACACAGTGTGACGTCATTAAACTACTGCCGGACTGTACGTATGTTACTTACTTATGCATTTAGAATGTCTGAACATGCAGTAACATACTTATAGCATTAAGTAATGAAAAAGCCATTATTTAAGAGTGTTTCATCATTTTTTAAGTATGTTTCAACACCTATTTTCTCTCAGTGTGGCAACAATGTACCGCCTCTCATCGGACTATTTTCGTGAATCCTACTATAATAAGAAATAGATCTATACACTTTCATGCCATGTTTGATAAGAATAGTTTTTCATCATACTGCACGTAGAACAGCCGTTTTCTGGTCTGTTTTTAGTCCATAGAGTTTATCTTTTCTGTCAGGACTGTGGAGAACATATGAAAAAAGAAGGGCTGTTTCATTCCTTTGATGTCTGAAAATGCCGCTTTTGAGTCAGGCCGGTGACGTAATCAATCTGGTGTCCATAAGAATAACATGTACCAGCTGATCAGGCTAGTGACGTTTTGGGGTACTAATTTTTACATCGTTTTACCCGCTAATGAAACAGCCCTTGTGTATTACATTACAGCAGTTTTCCCCAGTCCTGCTTTTCTGTAGCCTTTTAAAAGTGCACCGAAAAACATCTGTGAAATTTATCCGTGAGCTAACCTCAAAATTTGTTTTGTTCTTGTCAAAAAACCATACTGATCCAAAACAAATAAGGCCAATGTAAACAAAAAACAACTTGCAGACAACGATTTTAATGCAAGATTTTGACATTTTTCTTTAATTCGTCTTTTATACAGTAAACTTCCTCTAATCCGGCACGACTTTCAGAAAAATTATTGCATTTACAGTTTACAGAAAAAACAATAACAAATGAGTGTTCGAATTTGTTTGGGATCGGAAGTCGCCGCGGAGCGACATTGCGTCGTACAAAGCGTATTCAGTAATATTGTAAATCCGTAATTGTAAACGAAGCGTAAATCCGTATTGGCATGCGTGGAGGGGAGATGAGTCGTCTTCGGCCGACATCGGGTGACATCGTGTAATTTCGGGATAGGCCGGGCGGATCATGGCATGGGATCAACCAACCGTCTTGCTCAACGTCAAAGTAAACTTTTTGTAAGCCTTTAGTTTTAATTTTATTCCTTAATTAATTTGTTTAATTTTAAGTTTATAGTTTGAATGTAAAGTGAACGCCCGATCATCCAAGGTCTGAATAAAACTCATAAAATTTCTAAAATTAAAACAAGAAGTTTATTTTACTGGCTATTGTTAGATCGCGCAGTTGATTTTGGGTATATTATTTCAGCTAATTCTATAAACCGCTTGCCGGCACGTCTTAAAAATTGAATTATGCGATCATGGCCTAATCCAAAACACTGATTGTCAGCATACAGTGCTAAGTCCAATGTCCAATGATCCAATGACTCATATTTGGAATAAGGAAAGGGAGAGATGAAAGGTATGGGGTGCGGGGGGGAGGGTCTATTTTTATAACTCTGTCTTCGAGTCAGTGGTCGGCGGACAATAAACTTCCGTCCGGCCGTCCCGTGCACATGTTCGCAGAACAATACCACTCCGATAATCGAACATCTACTGTACTCTTTTAACACGCTCGTTGCGCGGGGCGAGAATTCTCGCCCCGTGTGGCTGGCACCACGTGCGCGGGGCGGGAATTGTCGTCCTTCTCCCATGCCAACAACCTTGCTTCAGTGTGAGCCATTTACGTACCGGAAATGACGTCATGAAATTTGACATAAAATAGACGCCTAGACAACTTCTGATGACTTTTAAGCAACATACAACCAATTACTTAGTAACTAAACAAAATATACAAAAATGCTTCCGCAATTTTGGTACGCAATTATATTGATTTTCAGCACTCAACCTGTTAAGGATCATAATCATATACTGTAGGCCTACTGTATTTTTATTTGCAGTGGAGTATGTTATTCCATGGTTTTATTCTTTGAAAGCTGTTTTTATAATAAAATAAGTGTTTTATAGTCATTTTTCTTGAAATTTACATTATTTCTGATATTCATCCTGTAATCCGGCACACGTCAAGTCCCGGTCGTGCCGGATTAGAGGAAGTTTACTGTATCAGCTGTTTATAAGGAATATTTAAATTGAGTCAACGTCTAAACGTAAACTGATAATGACATTTTTAATTTTATACTTTTAAATGCTTTTTCCATTTTATATTTTTGCAGTATGATGAAAACCGTTGTTCATCACTTGGACGGAAAGTGTTTTTTTCTGTGCTTAATCGCTATATCCGAGCTCGGCTTCGCCTCGCTCGTGTACCGTATGTGCACAGAAAAAAGGCACTTCCCGTCCTAGTGATGAAAACTACTAATATTATGTCCATATTTGGCATGAATCTATATAACATCAATGTTCATTTTCAGGAAAATAATAATTTTTTCCTATGTGTAGTTTCAATATGGCAGCCATTTTAAACTCAAATATCTCAAAACCGGTCAATTATTTTATCAACATTTTACATGAGACAAAAAATAATGGAGTTATTGAGATTACTGTGCATGAAAACATTTATTTTCCAATAATGTATGCCAATTTATATAATTTTCAAAGAAAAACGCAATAACTCTGTTATTTGTTGTTAGATTTATATAAAAACTCGGCATCTTTGGTTATATAAATTAATTTATTTAATTCTCTCTTTGGGCCTGATGATGATCGGTGTGTCCGGTCGAAATCGATTGCCATTACCCACCTTTTCATATATTTACCGTCTTATTTGCAGTATAAGTGTAAATATATTTTTGAGTGTTGTAGACGTTTGTTTTTCATTTCTAAAATTAATTGTATAAAATATAGTTTGCTCTTGATTAATTCTCAGCAAGTTTTTCATTAATTTAAACTTAAGAAATATACAAATGCGTCAAAAATTTAATAACAATAATCGTTTACTGTATTCATTTACCGTAAGTGCAAAAACTCTTTTAGGACTATACGTACTTTGTTGGCATTAATATTTTTTTGAATGTCATTGTGGCTTATAGTAATAAACCATAGACAAAAATAAGGATGAAATAAAATATAAAAATATTAATTTGTGGCAGTTAATATGTAGTAAATGTCATCATAACTTAATTATAGTATTATTATCAATTCCCTGATAAATAACAATCATGAAATACTGTACGGCTGATGATGATAGCTGGTCTATCGAAAGGCCTTCCGTGAAAATAAAAAACTAAAAAGTATATTGGTGTTGAATAATTTTAAATTTAGATGAAATACTGTACGTAATAATTTAGTTACGCTCCAGTTAGACCTGCCCCTTAGCAGGTCAAGTTGCCTCAGAAAATCGCTCTATTCATGCTCTTAACATGATGAGATTATCTTATTCATGAGATTATCTTATTTGTGCTACAACTTTGACTCTCAAATCCGCAAAGATTATGTTTTACACTCCGATTAAATAAACCATGCCTGTCGAACCAGAATAGTTCGGCGACAGTTTATCCCTCTCATATTTAGCCCGCAGTCATCTTTACCGTAGAGTAGGGTGACTTCGGACAAATTTCAACTTTGACCTTTATTAAAACACACATAAGTTTGAATTAAAAAGTTGGAAGTATGCCTTAAAGTTTAGTCTTGATCTATAGATTACATTTACTAAATATTAATTTTTTTTATAATGTATAAATATATATTTTTTAAAAAAAACCTCTTTGTCCAAAGTCACCCGCAAAGTTGGGTGACTTTGGACACACATGTTTTTGTGGTCTTTTTCCAATGTTAGAATAGTGTAGGGTGACTTTGGACATTAATATTGTTTAAAAAAATTATTATAACACATTTGACCTAAATTGGAGTTTAAAAAATTGATATATAATCATTTATGTACAGTAATATAATTATTGCAATTAAAGGGAACGATTTATATTTTATTATTAATTTGTATTATAATATAATATAATATATTAATACTTTTATACCTTTATAATATATTAGTATCATGAAATATATATATGTTATGATATTAATGATAATAATATAAATGATATTAATATCTCATAAATGTATTAATAACATATTAATACATTTATAATGTATTAATGTCATTCATAATATTAATATAATACAATTATATTAATAATATAACTATTACAATTATTCTCTGATATTTCCCAATATTCTTAGTCTATAATTCACAAGCAGTACAAGTCAGAATAGAGTGAACATCGGAGCCTCATGGTTTAATACCAGGCCGCCAAATTTTGGCAAAGAAAAAAAAGTCAGAATATGCTTATGAAGGCCTGCAGTCGTTATCAAATAGCAAACAAACAATAAAAGTTAAACCTTAAACAAATAAAATTTAAAATTTCTGTCTTAAATCTTAAGTTTTTATGTAATTAGGTCTAGGTAAGAAAGTAGAGGGTAACTTTGGACAATGTCCAAAGTCACCCGCAAAATGCATTTTAAAGTCAAAAATATTAATTAAAAATTTTTGATAAGTGATATTTTAATGGTTATTTCATAACTTTGTTCACATTGAACATGGTAAAAACATATTTAAGAACCATGGCATGAATATTAATAGTCTTACCTAAGCATATGAAGTTTTTAACACCATGTATTTTAACAAATACCGATGTCAGACTTTGAGGTAAAGAAACTTAGACTTCCCTCCAAAATTGAGAGCTCTGAACAACACCTCATGAATCTGTGGAGTCAGCTGAGAAGAACAATAACAAACAACAGCATTTTTCTGTCACAGACAAATTTGCCACCACGCGAAAATAATTACCCTGCATTTTGTCCAAAGTCACCCTACTGTCCAAAGTCACCCACTTTTACGGTACACTGCGGCACGCGTAATACTTAGCTCCCAAACAAGGTTTTTAGCTGTCACGCAAAATATGGTTATAATATAACCAGAATTTATGCCCGGGATTACGCTAAAGGCGGGCTCTCACACCGCCTCTTAGACCCTCAAACTAAAAACCCAATTCTCTGCTTCCTTGAAACAAAGGTTCTTACTAACCTCTATTATTTTCATGATAGTATTAGGCTAGTAGGTTAATCACGCTATACTACATGAAGCTTTCATCCACAGTCTGTCAACAGATTGACGCAGCCATTACCCTCGGAGTTGACGCTGTGTTTGCCGTGCCAAGGACTGCGGAAGCTTGTCAAGACGAACACATTGCCTCGATGGAGGAGGCTGACTTCTTCGACAGAGGTACTGTATGTGTAAACAGAGAAACTAAACCCTTAGCAATATATCAAATTACTTGTATTTTTCTTTGATTTCGCAAGGGATGGTTGAATTAGATCACATGTGTAAAAATTGACATTACTGATAATTTTTTGCTTTGAGATGGGTTCCAGTTTAATTTAAACTATGAAATCTATCTTTGTTCACTTTGATGGTCTGTTGTTCAACCTAGCTAGATAGATATGTGACGGGCCAAAAAACCCCTGGACCGTTTAAATACTATTAATCCATGAGGCATCTACACTCACCCTATTATAAGCCTTTTTACCGTCACTAGATTCCATCTGTTATTATTAGTAAAATATAGGGTCGGGTATGTTGAAATTGCTTTGACCTCAAATGGAATAGCGCACTAGGCTTCCAGAATATGATACCGTCAGCGGGACTCAACGCATGCCCTGGTGACCGGCCTAGTTTATTGTAGCGGCGCGTGTCTGGAATGCGCTGACGTTGTCCCAGCCTATGGCCTGGAAAACCAGGCCAACTCGTGCAACAAGTTACAGTAATGTTGATTTTGGCCGTTAGGGGCAGCACCAGACGGTAAAGGTGAGCACGTGAGTGGCTCCCCCCCTCCCTGGAGAGGAGAAGTGGTGGACAGCGGTGAGTAGTCAGTGGTAGTCCGCGTGTAACCTCAAGTTAATTAACATATCAACCACCCGGGGCTTCGGCCCCGGGACGGGTTAAAGCTCGGTCGCATCACCTTCCCCAAACCCAGTTTAAATCATTCAATCCTAACTTGTAACTGATAGCTCTCGGTCGTTGTGAATTACCTGCCGCGAATTGTATGTCGTGTAACTTAAATTTTTTGTTCATCTCTGTTTACCATTGTAATGTGAATGTCGTTGTTGTAATAAAATATTAATTTAGTAGCTTACTTCGTGTTGTTATTCGGCCACCCTGTCACACTGGTGTCAGGTGTTAAACTCGGTTCAAAAGTCCGTTTTCGTTTTTTGCTACTACACGTACGGTACCGGCAATTTATTAATTTTTATCAATTTCGTTGGTTAAAACTTCGCTCGGATTTCGTTCGAATCTGCTAAATAGTCTCCCACTGGACTGGATGAAGAGCGACCACTTGAGCGATGCAGTGTTTGGTGAGTAAACAAATTACTTTAAATGGTTTTATTGTTTATGTTATGCAAAATTCTTTTTCTTTATGGTAGGTCTGTTAAATTTTAATATAAAAGCATTGGTTGCATTTTGAAACATTCTATTTTGTCTAATTCTTTGGCAATTGGAGTATTTAAGATTAAATCTTTCCTGATTTTGAATTAGGCCTAGGCCTAGCCTGATTTTGTCACTCCTGTTTTATAAGCCTAGCCTACCTCACCAAGCTTACTGTGAAATAAATTTATTTTCTGAAACAATAATAATTAATGTTGGTGATCAAAATTTAGAAGTTTGAGTTAAATAGCATTGTTATTTATTGCATCTGATTGAAGTAAGTGAATTGCACCTGTTGCACGGTGAAGAACATTTAGAGGTTAGGTTTTGTGCCTCAGACCAATCACTGGGGAAGGCGATGTGGAATTAAAATAAGCATTACCTAGCAATTGTTTCATGGGTATTGAGTTAATTCAGCCATTTTTTTAGGCCTACTACCTTAGAACATTATAGGATTGATTGGCGGACTAACCTGGATTTATCGAAATTTGCAAGCAAAATTGGGTTAGGGAGGTTATCTTTAGTAGGCCTGAGCCTGTGGAGCTTTGAATGTATTGCAGTAGTGTTCCAGCTTAATTAAATTGGTGTTGATGAAATTTGAAATTAAAATAAGATCTGGATTCGAAGCTCGGCCTAAGCCTATTCGGTATTTAGTTACTGCCCTAACTGGGAATGGGAATTTCTGTAGTGGCGGACCGATTGCTCCTATAACTATAGTTGATTTATTTCCGGGGGATAAAACTGCGCTAGAAATGTTATAATAAATTACCTTTTTTTCCTAAGGGGGGCAGGGAAGTCAATTATGTTTAAACGAGGAACTATTGGCGAATTTTATTAGTTCACTGAGCGATACTTGATGAGGCGGGGAAAGTTGAGATTCATGTTGTGCTCACCGTCGGTAGCGTGTAGTAAATGAACCTACTGGACGTGACCAACTTATGTTGTAATTTAACCGAGGAATTTTAGAGGGGTTAAAGCGTTTAATGGTGCCGTTGATATTGGTTTGTTACTGACTGACTAGGTTATTTTTACTGTGGTGAAAATTAAAAAAGTGTTCTTTTAATTAGAAGTTCTGTGTTGAATTGTTACTGGTTCTTAATTTCTCCCTGTAGGCTGTTGGAATTTGAGGGATAAAGGATGAGCTATGTACTGATTATTTAATGAAATATCTTTTTGTTAGAGGTAGGTTGCACTTGTAGCTAATTCTTGGCAAGAGCTCCGGAGGATTGCACTCGCTGCGCTCTTTGGAAGCCGGTGGGAATCTGCGTTGGACTCGTCCAGGAAACACAAGGATCAAGCCTAAGTATAAATTCTTGTATCAATCAAAGTATGACTTTGTTTTTTTTTAATAAATTTATAGGCTATAGGCCTACTTTATTTACTTATACTAATAATAGACCTTGGAGGATTATGTTGAATTGGGGTGGTGACTTGACTGGTTAACCAGTGGGTAATTTTTCAGTTTAATGTGTTACCAAAGAAGTAAGGTTAAGCGTGAGTACGAACAAATCTGGCTACAAACCATTCACATGAATTAACTTATTTCTTTATTAAGTGTAGTTTCTTGTAACGGGTACCGAAAATGGTTGTGTATTTACTTTGTACTTATTGTACAACAAATATCCCGAGTGTCATGCCTGCTCTGTGCAGCCGACAGCACGGTGAACTAGAGTTGAGAGGGTAAGAGTGTTCCTGGTAGGTCAGATGTCAGATGGTCTTGGGGACCTGACACACGTGAAGCAAGTGCTCAATGGAGATTGCCCTGTTAGAATTGCAGGCCTTCTACCCAGTAGCAAAGTAGATATGAGGTTTTCAAGTGGGTAAAGGATTGGTAAATAGGAAAATAGTGGTTTTTTTGGTTTCCGGGATAAGAATTCTTGATAAGTAATAAGTTTTTTTTAGTCTGTTGTTTTTTTTCTGTGGCAAATGAGAGCTGAGGGATTCAGAATGTTGTTGGTAGGTTGAACGGCTTTTATGGCCTAATGTGAAATGTGCTCAATAATGGGAGATTGCCCTGCTAAAATTGCAGGCCCTCTACCAGCAGCAAGTAGATTTGAGGTTTTAAGTGGGTAGAGGATTGGTAGAGTGGGAAATAATGGGTTTTTTTTAGTTTCCAGGGTGAAAATTCATGATAAATAATAAATATCATTTTTTTTTTTTTTTTTTTTGCAAGTAAGCTACCGATTCAAGTTAAGTCACCATTCCCCATAGTAAACTTGTCAGTTTTTTTAGTTACAGTTTTGACTAAAAAGTTTTTTTTCTATGAAGCATCAGCCTACATGTTGATTTGTACTTTTTATCAATAACAGGAGCACCTAGTTGGGAAGTGAGGGTGGGAGGAATTTTGTGAGCTGCCGGTTGATTTTGGGGTTATGACAATAGTGAATACAGGATGCCTGCCTGACTTGTCAGCAGCCCCTGTGATTCTGTGATCTGGGGGACACGGTGAAATAGAGTAGATCATGAGTGGGTGTGGTGTCCCCAGTTGAAGTATTCCAGCCTGTGCGAGCGGCATGGCTGTGGTTGGGACGGATATGGAGAGTCCGGTCCCTGGTGAGATTGAGCTGCTCTGAGCGTTTAGGGCGAGTGAGAGGCCCTGTACCCCAGACATAGCTCGCAGAGCGGAGATGGGTGTAACCTTGCTCTTAGTATTTGGACATGTCCTGGTTGAGAGAGGACCGCTGATGAAATAGGCCTATTGAGCTGCTCTGTGCTCAAAGGGGTGTACAGTTCGTAGTATGCCCCTGCGCCCCAGACATTGCTCGCGTGATGGAGAATGAATTGTGAGGTTGTTGTATTTTTAAGGACGTCAAAAGGGGGTTAACTTTATTTTTGTTTGTTCAGGTGGAGACGCAGAGCAGTCCCGTGGCTCCGAGTCAGCGTGACACGACGCAGAGAGCGTAGCTGCACTGCTGGACCACCGACTCAACGGCTGGCCGAGATGTGCCTCGCGAGGTGGAGATGCGACCTTCCCCGGGGAACATAGTGGTTGCAGAGTTTAGCTGGCTACGACTACAAGCCCACTGGGTAGCGTAAGTCCTGCGCAGTTAAGAATTAATGGAGCTCCAGAGACTATTTCCGGAAACAAATTAGCATCAGTAGTATTCTTTTGAACTTTGTGGATTGGTGATTTGGTTATGGACGCCTTCCGATGACCTGCTCGGCCTGCGCCAAAGCCAAATGGTGTCAATAAAGGTGCAAGTGACGGGACTTGTTGTGCGATTTAAAGTAACTGCGCGATGTGCGTTTTCTCTTCTAAAAAAAAGCTATAGACTAGAGGGGATAACAGACTCGCTCCGCAGTTCATTGCAAACACATTTGGGGGTTCACTCCCCACCAATCGCTAGTTCTTCCTGCGTGAATTATATTAAGTCTTAGGCTAATTTATTTTATTGTTTTGATGTGTTTTTATTTTTGTTTTTTTGTTTTTTTAAATATTATTTTACGTTGACTGGACGATGGGGTCTGAAAAGAAAGTTGATTCAGAACCAAGTAAATATTAAGGAAAAATTATAAAAGTTTCAATTTATTTTTTTTTTTTTCAAAGGAAAAGTGAATCTAACTTCTTTACGTTTGGTCCAAGAACCAAGGCAGTATGGGAATGTAAGCAGCTGCGGTCCAACTAACTACCTGAATTGACCCGTCCTTCCCAACCACACTAATAGTACTGGACCATACCCTTGGCCTGGGGCCAGACAAAATTCTTTTAGCAATTCATATGTATAAACTAGGTGACACTTAGCTTAAATAAACCTGAGTCTACTAAGAAGCCAAATATACCTTGTTTGAGGGTTTGCCGGCACCTTCAACCCTGGTTTTTAGACCCCTGAGTCGTCTTTATCCTTTGTAATTCCGTAAACTTGTGTCAATGATAGTTTGTAGTTTTGTGTACCGTACTTGTGTAGTTTTCCGTTTAAGAGATAAATATGTATGTTAGAGATTTCGTGTGTATAGTGGTTTTTTTTATCGTGTGGCGTTTATCGTGGTTTATTTTTAGGCGATGCCATGGGCCTCAAACGTTGTGACGCCATTTGTAACCTTAGGGCTGTTAAGAGATTTTCAGGTGTCTTGTGTGTTTAAAGGAAGGGTGTATAGCATTATACTGTAGATGTTGTGTAGGCTAAGGTCAGGGACGTAGAGTCAAACTAAGGGGAATCCATTAATAGAAACATGTTCTAATCCATTCGGGGAAAAAATTTTTATCACTCGCGGCTAAATTATGCGAAATTATGCTCTTAATATTCTGATCCTCTCTAGTTGCTCTACGCGCCCTACGTGTGAATAACTTTCTAATGGTTGTTTATTTTTGATCTTGTTCGATGTTGCTTACTCATTCATTTGCTCTTTGTTTGTTGAATGTTAATTTGCTGTAAACTATTTGTCGTGTTTATTATGGGAATTATTAGATGTAAGTTAACAATTGGCTGAGATCTGTTAGGAATTTAAGGAATTGTTGAGATTTTCGGGTGTTCCCAGATGTTAGGGTAATGTGAAGCGTGATACGAATTTGAGTGTCTCATTTCATGATCTGAAAGAATTTGTATATGTTAAGACAAGGTCATATTTTGTGCATTAGTTTTTAGTTTAGAACGTTTGAGCAAGCAATTTATTGTATATTTGTAGTGGCTTGCGCATGAACCGAACTGACTTAATCACTAACGAATGTACGGGGAAGGTGGCGACGCTAGAAGCCAATCGCTGTTCTTCTTTGTTTTCTGTTTTTTTTCTTTTCGTATTTAAATCGGGGGGATTCTTAACTAAACCAGGGCACCATGTTGAGCCTGGCTGGCTGGAAGCGGAGGGAAAAAAAAGGACACTATGTTATGGAGGTTGAGAGCTTGCCATGTGCAGCGCTTCTTCACCAGTTGCTTCGTGCTGTTACCTCATGCTGGGGGCAGCATGGTCTAAGGGGGTGAGGAATGTGACGGGCCAAAAAACCCCTGGACCGTTTAAATACTATTAATCCATGAGGCATCTACACTCACCCTATTATAAGCCTTTTTACCGTCACTAGATTCCATCTGTTATTATTAGTAAAATATAGGGTCGGGTATGTTGAAATTGCTTTGACCTCAAATGGAATAGCGCACTAGGCTTCCAGAATATGATACCGTCAGCGGGACTCAACGCATGCCCTGGTGACCGGCCTAGTTTATTGTAGCGGCGCGTGTCTGGAATGCGCTGACGTTGTCCCAGCCTATGGCCTGGAAAACCAGGCCAACTCGTGCAACAAGTTACAGTAATGTTGATTTTGGCCGTTAGGGGCAGCACCAGACGGTAAAGGTGAGCACGTGAGTGGCTCCCCCCCTCCCTGGAGAGGAGAAGTGGTGGACAGCGGTGAGTAGTCAGTGGTAGTCCACGTGTAACCTCAAGTTAATTAACATATCAACCACCCGGGGCTTCGGCCCCGGGACGGGTTAAAGCTCGGTCGCATCACCTTCCCCAAACCCAGTTTAAATCATTCAATCCTAACTTGTAACTGATAGCTCTCGGTCGTTGTGAATTACCTGCCGCGAATTGTATGTCGTGTAACTTAAATTTTTTGTTCATCTCTGTTTACCATTGTAATGTGAATGTCGTTGTTGTAATAAAATATTAATTTAGTAGCTTACTTCGTGTTGTTATTCGGCCACCCTGTCACAGATAGAAGATAAATAAATTTATATTGTCTATGTTGTTGCAAAGATGATTTTATCCACTTATTCATAGGTTCTAGGTTATGTAAGGCTGCCTCAGAAACTCCCCTACGAGTGCGTGAGCCTTCTAAATGGTTCCATCTCCAAGCCATGATCTGCATTACCAAAATGTTTTTGTCAAAACTATGGTGTTCTATGGTTCACCATGTTGTTTATATACCAACATTTCAACCAAATTTTAGAGGTTGCCCTCTTTCCCTCTTACTACTTCAACCAAATGGAAAAATTAAGAAAGCCACTTTTGTAGGGTTTTACTATAATTGAGTTTTTATAAACATCACTTTTTGAGGCTATTAGTGGTACTTTTTATGCTACTCATATAATTCTTTGTTTATCTACTTTTGATTTGTAAAGTACCAAATTCTCTTTAAAAGTCATCTTTACAGAGTTTTATGTTTGTATATATCATTACAAATTTACTACCTTTTATTGTTTACCTAGTTATTTTCAGTATATTCCCAGAATTCGAAATTGTTTTAAGTATTAGCAGTAACATCAATGTCAATCAAGACAATCTAAAATATTTCATCATTAATTCTCAACAAAGGAGAAAAACTGAACGTACTAAGGCTTAAAATAAAAAAGTTCAAGTACCGTTTAAAACATGTGATTTATTAACATAAATTGTGTATATTATAGTTGGACAAAACATTTTCAATAAGGTATTTCATTACTTGGGGAAATTTAATGTCTTTGAATTATACATTTATAAAAAATATAATTGAATACAAGATAAAAAATTAATACGTTATAAAACACATAAAGAAAACCACAATGATTTCATACAGTAGTGTAATGAAAAGAGTTACAATAAAAACGGTAATAATTATTGTAGTTAGTATAAAAACGTTAATGTATAAAAATAAACACTTAATACATTTCAAGCTGTGGGACATTTTATGGCACATAACATGTCACACCTCACAGAATGAAAAAAAACATGGGTTTATATAAAAATACTCTGTTAAAACAGTAACAGATTTTATATTATTGTGACTTACGTTCCCTAACAATAATAATGTGAGAACCGCCTAATATAGGCTACAATCTTAGAATCTATGAAAGACCCTGAAATCTACGGTTAACATAAACAAAAATACTCATGGCAGTTATGAAGCACCATGTTTTGATTTAGACTTTGGGAGGGAAAAACACAGGTTTTCCATTTAAAAACTATCCTAGTAAGATCTAGCTAATTGTGGCTGCCTGAGTGAGATTTCATCTAATAATTGCTCAATATTTTGGTTTAGAAGTGATGTCAGCCATGTTGGTTTCTTTAATATTGGCAGAGCTAAATATTAAAACCAATAACTCATGTAGGTCTAAAAATATACTATCCTTAAGAGTCAACCACAACTTTTAACAAGCTTAAAGTAAATCACAGATCACAGACGTTGCTACGACAGAACTTCAGTCTTTCTACAACGGAACTGTCTTCGCTATGAAACTACCTCCTCCGCAGCAGATGCAAGAATGGAGTTTTTCCGCTTGGTAAGCCTTGCACACCTGCCACAAGCAGTGGTGCCAACCTTGTAGCAGCCCATGTGGAAGCAGTTGCCACACTTGGTACACCTGTCCACTTTCAGCAGCTGCCAGGGGAATATAACCTCCGGCACATCGCACACCTCACAGACGAATCCACGGCCTTGGCACAGCTAAACAATTAAACTCTTATTAAAATTTTAGGTTTTTTTTATTCATGTTGTTAAGCCTCTGTAGCTGATGAAGACAATTATAAATAGGTAATGTACCTCCGTCTTCAGCTTCTATAAATCCAATTAATATTTGAATTTTGTTGTTAAGCCTCCGTAGCTGATAAAGACAATTATAAATAGGTTATGTACTTCCGTCTTCAGTTTTAATAAATCCAATTAATACTGGACTGCCATGGTTTCAACAAATAAATTGTCATCATCAGGTGTGATTTTCCAAAACCAAACGTAAGTTGTTCTTTGTCAAAAAGTTAAAATGGTTAAAATTCACACAACACATAACAAATAATTTAACATTTAAAAACGAGTAAGGTTTACCTACCGGCCGGTACGCGTCATAATGCACTTACTCGGTTTTAATGTTTAATTATTCATTGCATGTTATGTGTGTGTGAAATTCAACCATTTTAACATTTTGACCAAGAACAACTTATGTTTGGAATTCATATGTACCGTTATTTGGTAATAAACGGATGATGAAATTTGATTTTAAGGTAACACCTCCTTACTAATTCTTTCCTGCTTGAACGGTAAATGCTTTGTGAAACTAAAACTACATGAGGCTATTAAGGAGGAAAGGAAAAGATCATTCGTCAAAGCTGAAGAAAGCTCGCAACAAACACTTCAGACTAGATGTGCTTCAATAATAAAAAATAAAAAAAATTGCCTGATGTAGCTTTTAACATGCATCTATAAAGGATTACTGAATTAGCCAATTAGATTATCTGCTCCACATAGTAGACCAACTGTGGAAGATAACCTTAAAATAATATTAATGTTTTTCACATTATTAAATAAGAATATTTAAACAAATATTTAAGAATATCTAAATCTTTAAAATCTGTAGAAGTTGAGTAGTTAGTTCATTGTTAAGCCCTAATTGGATATGCCTTAAAACAGGCTAAATTAAGCACCTTTAACCTCGTGTGAAACAAGGGATGTATTACACTATCATAGTTAGTAGTTTTTGAGTGTTCGCTCACCACACAGCCGTCGACGTGAGCGAGAGCAGTCTGCACCAGTGCCCTGAGCTGTTCGCTCAGCTCGCCAACCTTGACCTGCTTCAGGTCCTGGATGGAGTAGACGTGAGGTTCCATCAGGAAGTACGGAGGCGTCGACCTTAGGAACTCCTGTAGGCTGCCGTCTTGCCTGCAAACAATAGTGCAATTCAATGAAGTAAAGATATTTTGGGGTCATAAAAAAATCAATGTTGTCTAAAATTGGGATTCATGTGGTGAAGTTTGACTTGTGCATTGTTATCAAGGTTACTTTTTAAGGTTTTACTTAATCCTTTTTGCAAATGAGACCTGTCTGACCAATGCGACCTGTCTGAAAATGAGGGTCCTGACCCTGTGACTCTTTTGTCTTTACAGCACAGGCGGGTGGCCTTATGGTAGGAAAATTTTTTCCACAGTAACACTTAAAAATTATAATATTTTATGTTAGGTTAGATTAGTTTAGATAATCATTTATTGCAGAGAATAGTTCCTGCCGGCCGGATTGTGGAATCCGTAGCACAAGTAACTGTGCCGGCGAGAACAATTAGCTGCCAGAGGAGGAGATTCTGGTTAAGCTGATTATATCAGTAATATTGTATTTTAAAATCTTATTCTACTTTCCGATCTCTATAAAGTTCCATGTCTGGAACGTATTCAACAAAACAAGAGGGTTGAGGCATTATCTTAAACAATGTTGATAAATAGTATTGCAGGGCTAGAATTCCTTAAATGACTAGCACCATGGTTCTCGAACTTCCTGCTACAACACTAAGTGTCTTGCTGGAATTATTTTTAAAATAATGACAATCTTTTGTTAGTTTTTCATAACATTAGTGTCATGCCAAATTCAGAGGAATCTTTTATTTTAACAAGTATTCTTAAAGAGCCATATGAAACTTAAATGTATGGAAAATACTGCTTGTTACACAAGTAATTCTAATTACAAATATTCCATTTACTTAGACCAAATGATTCAGACAATGTAAAATAAAATTCTTTTGCCTACCAAAAGCATGATTTTTTTAATAATTGTAAGATTAGACTCACTCTTGTGCAAATCGGCAGGTGTTGAGGAAGTCTTTGAGGTAATGTAGTTGTATTCGGTATACTCGCGTCTTGTCCAGAGCACGGACTTTGTTGTACAAACTCGGATTAAGGTCATTGATGTTGAACAAAGGATCTCCAGCCATCTGGTCCAACAGTCGGTACGAGAAGTTGGAAACGGCACACCTGCAAAGTGATGTAAATCATATGTTACGACTAAAATTCTTTAATAATAAAAATACAAAATGTCTTTGGGGGAATATGAGGCAGTTGATAGACATGACCTTAATGTGACATGCTTGTTTATTTCAAGGTCTTTTTTTATTTTATTATTATTTGTTTAAACTTGATCATCCTTGAGAACATTGGGATGGTGGAGAGGGGATTTATGTATTTTTAAACTGTAAACAAAAAATTTAGACTTATGACAATCATGCTCGAGTAGCAAGCATCCTTCAATAGATTTTTTGATAAATTATAATTTCTTTCACTAACTCCTAGCCAGCTGTTTTACTTTAAGCCGAGCCCTTAGTGACCCATACATAGGCTTGCTATACGTCTAGTGAGAAAACAGTGAATTTATTAAAAACATAATCAACAATTTGTTTTAATTATGTCTTACAATACATTTTTTACAAGGTCAACAATAACCATTATTAATAAATTAGCATTAGGGCTACAATCCAATTTTCAGATGGCAACCAAATTGAAAATCGAGGTGAAATTTGACGTACGTAATGTGAAGGATAAGGGTCTGCTAGGCAAGTCTATAACGCACTTGTGATGTGTAAGTAATAAACAAATGATTGAAAAAGTTCCAGTAAAATGTGAGTGGCAAGAAGACGTGATTAATTATTGTTGCACCTTTATTTTGTTTCAAGAATGAGTAGGCCCTACCTTTTGAGCATGTGTTAAGATTTAATATGCTAATAAAAAATATAACTGATTTCATTTACTTTTTGATTTTATTTAACTAATTATTGATCCTTGCTCAATATAAACATTTGAACTTTTCCAGAGTAAAATCAAATATTGTAAGTAATAAGCTACAGTGTTAAAAAAAATCCAAGCTTTAATGTTGCATAATTTAGACCAACGAATCATACTCCATTAACAAACTGTTGGTTTGGGGGAGGGAGGGGTTACATACTGGCTGTCCCAGTTTAGTTCTGTAAAATTATGGCAAGCCCATACACTACACATGCCTTGAATGCTGTGTAGTCTTTTATTTTTGCTTGCAGTGCCAGGCGATTGCATTTTGCATACTTTTAAAATTCATATATGGTTTAACTCACCGTCTCCAGCAATCCAAAATTGTTTCAAATGTGAACAATTGTTTTGCCCTTATTTAGCAAGGGCATCATCAGCACTGAATAACTTGAGGTTAAATCATCTTTATCTTCTTGAACTTGTTGTTCGTGTCAAAAGTTAAAATAGCATTTAAAATACAAAAAACATTAAATAAAAAACAGCACATTTTACACAAAAACATAGACTGCAGTCCAACCCTACTTATCATGTTTCGGTAGGGAAAACCCTACTTATCAAACATGATAAGTAGGGTTAGACTTCAGTCTATGTTTTTGTATTTTAAATGCCATTTTAACTTTTGACACAAACAACAAGTTCAAGAAGATAAAGATGATTTAACCTCAAGTTATTCAGTGCTGATGATGCCCTTGTTAAATAAGGGTGAAACAATTGTTCACATTTGAAACAATTTTGGATTGCTGGAGATGGTGAGTTAAACCATATATTTATCAAAGCAATTCCTGGTAGCCAACAATTACAATTTTTAAAATTCATTTGAGCACAAATGCCTTCACATGCTGATGTTTCATCAGATTTTGGCTCATCGTGCCTGCACGGCATGCAATGCACGTGTAGTGCAAGGGCCGCATATAACTTGCTAAGAATTAATAGTTCTATAGTCGGCAGCAATAGAACAGGCGGATTAAGGTCAAGCTAAATAAACAAGTTTAACATGTAGCTAAATTTAAAAGTCTGCTGGCTTATTGTAAGATTTGAACTTGATACACCTGTTCTATTGCCCCCGACTATAGTGTAACTGATTAAAAATCCTGCAAGGAATATAACAAAACTGATACAGTACACTCTCGTTCATCGGACTCGGCGACATCGGAACTCCGCTTCATCGGAACTGAAAATTTGGATCTTATTAATTTTTTTTTTTCTTACAAAATAAATAATTTTTCTGTTTTAGCGCCTTCAATTTCCATTCGTTCTATCCGCAAAACAGTGAAGTATCACATTTTGCATCAAAAGTCATCAGACGTTTTCCATAATCTGTACCCATCGATGTGATTTACGAGGCCGTGGAGTATTCGCACAAAAATAGAAAGAGGAAGGGGGCAGGAAGTGAAAAATACGTCCGCTTCCCAAACTGTCATTCAGTCTTTCTCGCGTCGCGACTGCAGCTGTGTTACGTGGGAGTCAGTTGACTGCTGGAATATGAATATGGAATATGAGAATAAAGATTTTGGATCTTTATTTCCTGTGTTGTTTTTATTCCCATAGGTTCATTGTTACCTTGTTCAAAGTTTGAGTGCCTTATTTTCATAAAATCTCTTGTGGTATATTAAAAACAAGAGTGAATACAATCACGATAGGTCACCGTACGGGCGGAAATGATGACTCACGACGGTCTCCGCTTCATCGGAATTTTTTGACATCCGAACCGGCCGTCCGCCACATTAGTTCCGATGAACGAGAGTGTACTGTACACACAATGTTGTCATTCAAAATTACCAGCTGGTATGCAATAGTTAAATAAAACAAAAACAACATAAAACCAAAAGGTCTCAGCCTTTGTATTAGCAAGGATTAACTATTTCCACCACTATTTTCAAACTAAATAAAATGCTTTTAATGTTTTAAATACCTGAATTATGGTAATCCAATTGTTGTCGAGCAACTAGTTTCAACTCATTTATAAAGAGTCATCCTCAGGCTTCTATACTAGCCTATACTAGATTGTCTCTTTATCTAACCGCTGCCTTATTGGCAATGTACACCATCAGATGACTAGCACTGAGGTCGATGGAAGAGATTTGCAGTTATGTTTTCCCCCAACCAATGCCAATTCTGTTGTTTATTGATTACAATACTAACGCAACTTAACCTAACATAACCTGGGGCTAATTGTTTCTTTAGATTGTGTCTGATTGTTTATAAATAAATGTTAAAACTATCAAATCATCATAAAGAGGTTTAAATTGAAATAAGAACATTTTCAATGACAAATAAATAATACAGATGTTGACGTATAACAGAGAGGTGTCGTACCTGGTGAAGTCCCACTTGTGTATGACACGGCCGGGTATCACCGCCAGCTGGTTGGTATGGCAGCCGGTGCAGAAGTAGCGGCCGAGGTACTCGCAGTACCGGAACCGGCTGGCGTACTGCTGCGCCACTGTCAGGCCACAGCCGGCGCAGCGGTAGTTCTGCTTGGCCATCAGGACGCGCCGGCTGTGTGGGAGAGAAACAAACTGGTGAGCTGTGACTGCGATAATGTCCCTCTAGTATGGAGTTTGGAATAATAGCTACAACTTTGGATTACAAAGTATCGTACAGGTGTTGATTTTTTCTCTCAACTGGATATTGTTGACAACAAATTTTTCTGTCATTTTGACGCTAATAATTTAAACTGGCAAGCTGTAACTGCTTAAAAACCCATCACCCAGCTAGGATAAGTCGATACCAAAATTTTGTTTCAACTTTACACAATCTAGCAATGACTGTGTGAACAATATCTTTTTGTTATTTTGAAATGATTTTGTCAAATAATTTGGGTTTTTGAGGCCATTTTTAGAATAATAATTGATCAGAGATTGACTGAAAATGAAAATAATTACCATTAACTATGTTGTTATAGTGCTTTAAAATCCAAAGGTTGCCTAAAAAATCCTGACAAAATTTATAACGGTTAAAAACTGGACCCAGTTTCGTCATTTGGATACTAATAAATTGATGATAATATCAAACAAGGGGTTAGAGTTAGATAGTGACAAGACCACTCTCCATCAAGATGATATAAAATGCCACATACGTAGAAATACATACATACACACAAAAAGATCACTTATAATATGGTTTTGAAAAATATTGTATTCAAACAGAAACAAATGTATGTTCAAAAATATTTTGATGAGGTTTTATTAGTTTACTAGTGGAGTGTAGGGGCAAAGGCCCCTAGAAATCAAAATTGTAATGTCTCCAAAAGTTCGTTTCAATTTATCACCTACTTGCAGTATACTACTGTATTTTTCTCAAGCTGTAGTATGAATTTACACGTTTGGGTTTTATAATAACATATTTCCCAATCTTGATGAAACTTTTTGGCAGTATCAAATCAGTAATTTACCACTAATTTCACCTGTATTAAAATACAGTAGTATATTTTTGGAAAAAAGAAGAATTATTGAACTTATATACTACTGAACGCGGTAAAATAGTTTTAACCCTACACATGTACATGATGAGTTAGAAACTAAAAAAATAAATAGTTAGATACAACATAAGTAGTGTCAAATTGTTGGTGCTGGCCCAGTTCAAGGTCACCTGAGGGATGACGTCATCGAGGTCAATGACCTCACCGATGACGTCATCGATGACGTCATCGATTGCGTCATCGATGACGTCATCACTAATGACGTCATTTCTATGACGTCACACCCATGACGTCACAGAAATGACGTGCTGATGACGTCATCACCCCTTACGTCATCAAAATGACGTCACCGACGCCACTGAGGTCAAGGTCACGCCGAAACTTAAAATTTTTTGGCACTTTTGCCGTTTCTCGCACTACGCTCCGAGTTTCAGTCAGAGTCCCCGTGACCTTGACCACTTGGAGCGAATTTTCGACGAGAAACGGCAAAAGTGCCAAGTTAAACTCGAGTTTCTGACATAACCCTGCCTAAATGGGCAATCGGTTATCCCTCAGGTGACCTTGAACCAGAACAACACCAACAATTTGATATTACTGTGACCTTGAAAACCTAACAACGGAGCGCCGACACCGATGCGCACCCCACGACAGCCACCGAGTGACTGACTATCAGGCTCTGTGTACTCTAGGTATATTGGCTTGAGAGACTAAGACTCTAAACTGTCAGGAATGGGAGTAACTAACTGAATTTTGCAAGGAAAAGTCATTTCATCCAATATATTAAACAAATCTTCATCAGTAAAACTGACATTAGTCTGTTTGGTATAAAACTTAGGGTGTCCGCGCAACAGTTTGCGCCACTTAGCTAAAGTTGAAACTCTCTTAACTTTGAGTGGTGGACAGTGAGCAACTAATAAAGTCTTAACACGGCTAAGTTTCTTACCTAAAGTGTCCTGCGACATGGCTTCACCTCACAAAAGTCCGCACAATACTGAGAGACTGCTTGTAGCGCATGAGTCAAGGGAAAAGAGGTGGGGGAAACAGCAGGAGTGGGGGAAGGTCACAGTGGTGGGGGAAGGTGAGGTGGTACGCTGGAGTATCGCATCACTTCACCATGAGCTGTCCTACAGTCAACACACTGTTCTCTTGGCCCGAGTTGGCACTAGAAGAAACATTTCTGTACAGCTTAGGCTGTGAGAGCCGAGGAAGCAAAGTCAAAGTGGAAATTGTGTTAAACTCCAAGATGAAGAGTCTCCTAAATAAACTAATTGTATCCCTGCAATCTCCTATAACTTTAGAGAAATACCACTTTATTAAGCGACACCTTATACTTTGGCAAAACGAAGCGGAAATGGAAAAGATTACAGTAAAATTAATCTAACTTAAAACTTGGACTGGACACTCATGGCGATACCACGTGGCGTGCAAACGCCACCCTAAACATTACAAGTTAGGTTATCGAGCACCTCTGGTACGATAACCGATGTGTTAGAGTTAAAGTGTGATGACCTTGAGTCAAAACACTGAAATACTACAAGTCGATATCGTCCCAGAGTTAAAGTGTAGTGACCTACATTCAGAACTTGTAAAATTACTTACATATAGAGAGCTAGAGAACAGCGAGACGCACCGCATGGAAGCCGGAGACATACTGGCGAAGCGGTGTTGTGCAGCCTAGGGACCCAGTTGTGGTGGGGGTATAGCCAACACTTAGAGTACAAGTGTTGTGGGTGACCTTGACCCACTTAACTTACCTGACCCCCCCCCCCCCCCCGACAAAAGTGCGAACCCCCCCCCCCCCCCCGACAAAAGTGCGAACCCCCCCCCCCCCGACAAAAGTGCGAACCCCCCCCCCCACCCCACCCCACCCCCCCCACCCCACCCCCACCCCCACCCCCACCCCCACCCCCACCCCCTCCCCCACCCCTGATATCCTGGGCGTGGCAGCCCCGGTGGGGATATAAGGGGGTCCGGCCAGAGCCAGCTCGCAGTCCGCTCCCGCGCGTTGAACGTGAACGACCGGGACGGACCGCCATAGGCATCACTAAACATTGAATGGCGCCTTCAGTGTTTAGCGAAGTCTACTCTAACTTTAAGACTTGTATTAGTTGTAAGATATTGCGCTTGCGTTTGGGTATTGCGAATTGTTTTATATGAGAGTGTTTTACTTGTACCCTATGTCTCCTGTGTCTTTTATCCTTTGTGTCCTGTTTGTTATATGTGTTTAATGTGTATGTGCTTGTTCCAGCATTGACTACGTTGAGCTCAATTGTGTGTGTTGTAAGTGTGTTATATGTTTCTAAAGTGTATACGCTTGTTTTAGCAATCCCCCCTTGAGCTTTTTCAATGCTCAAAGTAAATTGTAAAGTCAGGGAACGGGAGTAGGCCCCCGTGTAAAGCCACTTTTAATAATTGGTAGGCTCCTTGCCAGGCATGCAAAAGGTTGCGGATGGCATTTGGGGAGCATGTCCGTTTGTAAGCTGGCAAGCAAAAGGTTGTGGCGGCCTCTGCACTCGGACCGAGGACGTAAGCCATTAGGGTGTCCTCAGTATGTTTCCCTTCTGGAAACTCAAAATTATGTAAATGAATCTTTGTTAGCTATTTGTGTTTTTAGTCCCCAAGGCCCCCGAACATTCGTGGTTCGCCATGGATGTACGGGGGCCGAAATTTTTTAATGTCCGTGTGGCCTTGACCTACAAAGACTTGTAAAAATTCAATGCATTTTAAATGAAAAATATTAAAGATAGGTTACGGGAGTAGGCCCCCGTGTAAAGCCTATTTTAATTATCGGTAGGCTCCTGCCAGGCATGCAAAAGGTTGCGGATGGCATTTGGGAGCATGTCCGTTTGTACGCTGGCATGCAAAAGGTTGCGGCGGCCTCTGCACTCGGACGAGGACGTAAGCCACTAGGGTGTCCTCAGTTTGTTTCCTTCTGGAAACACAAAATCATGTAAATGAATCTTTGTTAACTACTGAAAAGACAATGCAGTAAATGTTTACAAGTCTTGCGTGGCGAAGGGTACACGACATTGGATGTTGCCTTGTTGTCATAGTTGGGTCTCTTCGGAGGCTACAGCGATGACAACCCAAGTGCCTCACACCCCCAAAGGGGGGTGTGGGGCTTAATTTTTTTAAAGTTTTTTGGTGACCTTGACCTAAATATGTAAAATCTTTCAAAGTGTTTAACAGTCAGGTCTTATTAACACAGTTAATACATTAATGTCTGTTAAAAAAATATAACAGTTAGGTATTTGTAACCCACAAGTTTGGAGTTGTTAATAGTTGGGTCCCTTGGGAGGCTTCAGCTATGGAAACATAAATGCCTCAAGTGGGGCTTATTTTTAAAAGTGCGAACCCCCCCCCCCCCCCCCGCAAAAAGTGCGAACCCCCCCCCCCCCCAAAAAAGTGCGACCCCCCCCCCCCACCCCCACCCCCACCCCCACCCCCCCCCCCCACCCCCACCCCCACCCCCACCCCCACCCCCACCCCTAATATCCTGGGCGTGGCAGCCCCGGTGGGGATATAAGGCGGCCGGGCTGCACGCACTTCTCATTCCGGTCCAAGCTCCCATACGGACAGGTACTCTCTCTCGCTCTTGAGACTTTTGTTTTACACGTTCACTTCTTTACATCTCTTCTTTTCATTTATTACAATGGGTAAAATGGGTCTGAAGCTAAAAAACTACCCATCAACTTCAACCTCGACCGACGCGTCTCGACCCTCATCATCCTCGACTTCGATCCTGGAATACCTGATGACTGCGAACATCCTGAGCTGCCTGACGATGCCGCCACCGCCGCCGCCGCCACCACAGCCCGCCTCAATGCCCAGCCTGTCGCCATTGCCGGCGACAGTGGAAGAGGCTGGTGCACAGCCATCGTCAGGAGAACTCGTCAAGTCGTCAGGCCGAGTCCCGGTAGCCTCTCCAGCACTCTCGCTGCTATCGGACTCAGGATCGGAGTCTGCGGCTTTTGAAGAGACGTCTAGGTCGAGGATCACCCCATACAGCAGAACCCGGAAAATCCTCTCATACACTACATCCCAATGTCCTTCACCTATATCCCCCATGCCACCTACACCAACCAAACCACCCCGTAAATCCATCTTCTCCCCTGATCTTCCCACCATAGACCTAACACGCTCTCCTACCCCGCCCAAAATTGTTTGCTCCATCCCGCTTGAACAATCTTTGCCCCTTCTACCTCCTTCCAACCCCATCCCTTCTAGCCAGCCTAATTCAGAGAAGCTCCAAGACACTCCGCTAAAGAGTCCAACACAGAAACGTAAACGCGTTAAAGCCCCTGCTGGCAAGGGTAAGAAATGCGATTACGCTTGGATGTCTAGTAAGTTTGGGGTTTTGTGTTGCCAGAAACTTGCTTGTGCAGAAGGGGATCGCTGCCAACGACACCTCAAAAGTACAGTCAAATTTCGGCAATTCAAACCCTATACTCTGTACATTAAGCCTAAAACGTTCAAGTTCAGACATCCCCACGGTCCGCAACCGCGGGATATTAGAAGGCTAAAGGTTGATGAAAAATACTATTTCATTGGTCAGACATATGGAGCAGGTAATAAGAAAGTAGAAATCGTTGTAAAAGGTGAAGGCCGCCTTTGTACAATGCAAGTACCACCTCGTATGGTACAAAGAGAATTTTTCATACCTAAAGCCTATCTAATACGAAGGAAAGGATGTGAAACCGTGTGGGAAATGGACTAGGACATGGGCCCACCAAAAAAAAAAACAAAATTGTTAGGCTGTGTTGGACAATATTTAAAAAGTCTTTTTCCAAATTATTTTTCCAAATTTAGTCTTAACCCTCTTAAAGTAAGGGAGAGGGGTATTATACAAGTCAACTAATAAAAAAAAAAAATACTTGACTTGTATAATACTTTAACCTGGCGGTGATGTAAAGTCACTGGGACAATCTCAAACCGTGTCCTTGAGGGTGAAGACTAAGTTACAAATAAATCATTAACAAATAAAAACTTACCTCCAAACACTTGTAGCTTGCTACAAGTGTTTGGAGGTAAAAATTTTTCAAAGTTTGAATGACCTTGACCCATATAAATTACTTACAACTAATGTTGTGTATCACGTGATACCCCCACTCTAACGCTCTTACTAAGCTTGTATGAGCCGTTCAATTGCTTCAGTCTGTTTCTGTGCTCCGTGTAAACATGTCACGGTACAATTACAAAGGTGGTGACTTCTTAATAGATCAACACAATGCTTGGGAAGTACTAAACCAGCATAGAATGGAAGTTGAGTATTGTATAAGACAAGACGGGTCTACATTTTATCTATGTATTATAAACAACCAAACTCATAAGTATGAACACTGGACAAAAATTAATTATAACAACATAGATGAGCTGTTTGCTTGGGTGTTTGAGGTGTGTAAAGTTATTGAAGAAACCAAAATAATGGGTGTGCTAAAGGTATGTAAAACTGATGACCGGGAAGACTAAGCAAAATTTCTTTTAACCCCCCCCCCCCCCCCCCCAGTGTTATCCCCACCACTAAAAATGGGTATATATAGGAGTGGTGATCAACCGTCCTCTCATTCTGCTTTACACCGTTAAGCTGAACACCACCATGTCTGCTATGAACGTCCCAGCCTCTACCTCTGGCCCGGTCGCCTCCAACTCCAGCCCGAGCATTGGACCAATCCGATCGGCGCCTTCGTCAAGAAGTCGTGTCCGATTCTCCGGCTTTGGTCCTGTGAGGAAGGAGTTGCGGAGCAGCGGAGCGTCTCAACCAACCACGACGGATGCATCAACTCAGACTCCACCAAACATCATCGAGTGGTACGACGAAGTGATAGAGCAAAGGGACAGAATGCTAGAGAATACTCGCAGGGAGCTACTTCATGTCAGGAGTAAATGGGAAAAACTGATTAAGAAGTGTGAAAGCCTGTTGGACAGTGATGATAGTGAGGATGAGAGTGGATAGGTGTGTGGGTAAAGACTTGGACTGGGACTTGTGTGTATGTATGAATGTGTGCGTGAATGTGAAATACAGAGCGGGGGATAGATCACTCTGTGGCAATGGACTAACATGCCACTTAGTGATCTATCCCCCGTTCTGGTAATGTTTTTGGATGGCCTTGACCCACTTTACCAAGGCTAGCTAGTACCCCCACCACTGATAAGTGTATATATACGGGTATTGATGTGCAGTTTGGTTATTCTGCTTTGTATCGCTTAGCTGAATACCTCACTTCAACATGGCTTCCAACTGCAAAACTTCTCAGGCTTCCTCTTCTTCTTCAAGAAGGCGTGCTGCCAACGTCCTGCCTGCTACTCGTGGACCTGCTCGACCATTCCACAGCATAACTGTTGCTCGGGCAAACGCCTGCAAAGCTCCAATGCTACGGACCTTGCTGGAGGTGAGCCAAGACGGGCAAGGCTTGCTCAGTCCTGGTCAACGGCAGGAGCAAGAAAGGCGTATGGCGTACTACAGGCTGCAGGGTGTAGTTCCCAGCTTGAAGTTAGGCGATCCGAGAGTAGCAAGCATCAACGAGGCAGCGGACTACATATCACACCTTCACAGTGTTTTAGAAGTAAAGGACCAACAAATTGAAAACTTAAAAGAACAATTGAAACAATTTAACTTTAATCCTGTGGAGTTTGTGGAAGCAGTGATGAGTGATAGTGATGATGAAGGAACTGAATATATATTGGGTATGTAATGAAAGACTTGGACAGGGACATGTGTGTGTGTGTGTGTGTAGAATACAGAGCGGGGGATAGACTACTTTGCGGCAATGGGCTAGCATGCTGCTTAGTGGTCTATCCCCCGCTCAAAGGGTAGCATTGGATGACCTTGACCCACTTTACAGCAAGGACAACCGGTTAACTGGTATAAAAGAGGGGGGTCTGTACATCCCGACTTCATTCTGCTTTGAACCTTCCAGTGGAACGCTAGAAAATGAGTGGATCACTGATCATTGGTAAGGAGTGGGAGTATGTAACCATAAACTATTTAAACTGTAGAGGGATGTTGAAGAAGGTGTATGATAATGTTAAAAGAATGATTGTTGAAGAAGGTAGGGTAGTGATTGTAGCGTGGAAGAAGAAGCAGTATACAGGACAACAAGTGAGAGCAAGTGACTTTGGGGGGAATAGTGTGTTTCAAATTGGACGAGCGAACTTGGTTAATTTGGACATTGTGTTTTGGGACTTGGAAAGGTTAATTGAAAATAGTGGCAAACATGGGGAACTCTTAATTGGCAGGGAGGACAGAGTATATGAGTAAGTGTAAAAGACTGGGGGGCTTATGTGTGTGTAAAGACTAGGACTTGTGTGGAATACAGAGCGGGGGATAGATCACTTTGCGGCAATGGACTAGCATGCTGCTTAGTGGTCTATCCCCCGCTCAAAGGGTATTATTGGATGGCCTTGACCTATATAAAGGTAGAGGGAGAATAGGTAATAGGAGGGGGAAATTGGTATATATGTAGGACTGATGAATAAAGTATTTAGTCAAGCATTTGTCTAGACACTATCAACAACAACAATGGAGAGCTTCAGTGTTGAGTTCATCCTCTTGGAAGAAGACATCAACGAAGTGGTGGAACTTATAGAGGATAAGACCAGCCAGGGCACATTGGAACTTGTGAATTGCGAACCGTTGGACAATGCCGCAATCGATAAGATTGCATATTTCATGATGCATTTGTATAACGAACAAACAACCAATATGGAGTTTGTGCAGTACCTTTATCAAAACCAAGTAAATGTGCGAGTGACAATTACTTGGTGGCAGTAATAATAAAGTGTAACATATGGATGTGGACTTGGATGTGGACTTGGACTTGAGTGTGGTCTGCGGAATAGAGCGGGGGATAGATCACTTTGCGGCAATGGACTAGCATGCTGCTTAGTGGTCTATCCCCCGCTCAAAGGGTATCTTTACGTGACCTTGACCCACATAAATTGTATAGTTGGTGGGGGTATAAAAAGGGTAAGCAAATTGGATGGATACAACACTTCCATACCATGGCTCCACTTGACAACACCGTGTTCCATCGCAACAGGATTGTCTCTATTCTGGAGGTAATACCTCTAGAAATTATAGAAGTAGAGGACCAACTACCTGCGGTTGATCAAGAAGAGGAGGAGGAAGAGATAATGGATATTGAAACGGACTCTGACGAAGCTGGTTCAACGGACAATGAGGTGGACTTGCACGCCTACGAAACATTAGAGTCGTCATCTGAGTCGGAAATGGAATTCCAATTGGAAATCGAAGAAGAAGAACAAGAACAAGACACTCCCCATCGTCCAATGGATAGGATGTTAGTTGCCAGAAGAATTATGTATTGTCATCGCTGCCTATTCCGTGATGAGGATGATTCCGACTCTGATGGTGATGTTTCACCCTTGTAAAAAGTTTAAACAAAAAGTTAAAAAAGAATGTGAGCGGGGGATAGAGCACTTTGTAGTAAATGATGCTGCTTAGTGCTCTATCCCCCGCTCAAAATAATAATTCCAAATGACCTTGACCTATATAAACTTGCTCAAACAGACATCTTTGAAAAAACTTGTACAAATTATTGAATCTAGACCAAATATCATCAATTTATCAAGCCTACTGATAAATGTATTACAAACGGTTGTGTAAAGGCTAAATTTAGCACATGAGTGATAACCTGTTTCCATATGACGTCACTTTCCCCACCTATCTGCCTCGGATATAAAGGGTCCCGGTGGAGTGCGCTGCTCATTATTGCGTGGACATTCACAGAGTGTGCATTCAAAGCCAAACTGTTTGAAATGGCTCTTTGCGACATTTGTGGGGAAATCTTTCAAGACGAAGATCTTTTCATCATACACAGAGAATTACATGAAGACGAAGATAGAAAAGAAGATATTACCATGGATGAAATAGACTTAGACTCAATTGACCGGTTTTTGGAAGAGCATCAGAAGCAGATGGACTACTACGACAGCTATCTACAGCAAATGCAAAGAAGAAGACCTAGTGTGATCCAATTTGCTGGTGCTGGACCATCTACTGCTACAAGACCTATTGAAGAAGAGGACACCGAAGAAGAGGACACCGAAGAAGAGGATATGGAAGAAGAAGAACTGGAAGATGTAAGACAACTGCGCACCACAGCCTTGCCAGGACGAGTTGTAACACATTTCAAAATTAATAACGTTCAATTGGAATTGGAAACATTCATAACCCAGGCTAAGGAACTTGTTGGTCAAACGTTGAGGGAAGAATTACAAAGGCTAAATTTTATTAAATTTGGAATGGTGTTAGAGGCTATGTTTAACAATACTGATGGTGAAACAGCATTGAGAGCATTCATTACCAAAAACCGAACCCTTACCTTCACCTCCGACATTGATGATATTATTGAAGAATGCTTGGAGGAACTTATAACCAAACTCCAAGAACATGAAGGAAGAGGATCTGGATGGACTTTGTCATCAATCGAAGGTATGGATGTTAGGGTTCATAAACATGGATATGGTTTAAGAGGTAGTAGTTTTATCCCTCTACCAAAGAAAATCCAAAACACTAACTCGTGTAGAAATGTTCAAAATGAGGGTAATGAATGTTTCAAGTATGCAATGTTAACCAAGTATGTTAAAGATCATCCTGAAAGAGTTGGTAGAGAATATTACGAAAATGAACACCGCTACAACTTTCAAGGTCTTACTTACCCAGTTACTTTAAAAGATATTGACAAATTTGAAAAGAAAAATCCTGGCGTTTCAGTCAATGTTTTTGGTCTGGATGATTCCAACAACGTTTATCCTTTGCGGGTAGTAAAGGTTGAGCAAAGAAACCATACGGATTTGCTATTGATAACCAAGGGTGAAATTTCCCATTATGTATGGATAAAAGACTTTGAAGCGTTAGTTGTAAAACAATTGACCAAAAGAGTAAATAGGATTACAGTTTGCAAGAGATGTTTCTGCTTTTCTTGGAAAGATTCAAGACGTGGAGGATTGGACTGGTTATTGGAACATAAAAGACTTTGCAACGAGAACTATGAAGTAAAGATAAGTCTTCCACCGCCTACCCGAGCTTCAATACAATTTAACAAGACAGTTCACCAATACCGAATTCCAATAGCGGTCTATGCAGATTTTGAATCAACGTTAGTACCACAGGAGCTGCCGGACGGCGAAGTGACTAGAAGAACAAAATATCAGTTGCATCAGCCCAACAGTTTTTGTTTACTAGTTAAATCAACCTTGTCTGAAAACCAATTGCAAGACTATGGTTTAACATCCACTCCAATACTCTACCGTGGTGAAGAAGCCGCTAAGTATTTTGTAGACCAACTGTACGATATTGCTGGAAAGGTTCAACGCTTGTTCGGTAATATTGTACCTATGGAACCTTTAAACCAAAATCAACAAGAAGAATACAACTTAGCGACAAGATGCTATTTATGCAAGAAGATGTTCAGTGAAGAAAACCCAAAAGTAAGAGATCACGATCACCTGACAGGGTTATACAGAGGAGCTGCTTGTAATTCATGCAATATAAATTACAAACTGCCAAACTTTATTCCTGTCGTTTTACACAATCTTAGCGGCTACGACTCCCACTTTATTATCCCGGAGTTAGGAAGAGATGACGGTAAAATTGATGTTCTTGCTACAACATTGGAAAAGTACATCAGCTTTTCAAAAACAGTAGGTAAAATTAAACTTCGCTTCGTAGATTCTTACAGATTTATGGCATCTAGTTTAGCCAAATTGTCAGAGAACCTAAGAAGAGAAGACCTAAAAGAAACCAGAAAAATTGTACCTGAAGATAAATTAGACCTAGTATTACGGAAAGGAGTGTTCCCCTACGATTACATAACTTCTACAGAAAAATTTGAAGAAACCAGTCTACCGCCGATTGAAGCCTTCAACAGCAAATTAAACGAAAGTGAAATCTCCGTTGAAGACTACAATCATGCATGTAATGTTTGGAACCAACTAAACATTCAAACCTTAGGGGAATATTCTGACTTTTATATAAAATTGGACGTAACTCTGCTGTGCGATGTGATGGAAGAATTCAGAAACACCTGCTTCTCCGCCTATGGACTGGACCCTCTACACTCGTACACATCTCCAGGATTAGCATGGCAAGCTATGCTAAAGTCAACCAACTGTCGACTGGAACTTCTAACGGATATTGATATGGTGCTCATGATGGAATCTGGTGTACGGGGCGGTTTGACACAAGCTGTAACACGTCATGTCAAAGCCAACAACAAGTACATCCCCGGCTTCGACGAGCAACAACCATCGGTCTACCTTGGATATTTTGATGCAAACAACCTTTATGGTTGGGCAATGTCAAATCCGCTTCCCTACGCTGACTTCAAGTGGATCGACCCGGCCACCATCGGAGACATCTCACAGATTCCAAAGGATGGTCCAAAAGGCTATATTTTGGACTGTGATTTTGAATACCCGGAGCACCTTCATGACCATCACTACGACTTGCCTCTCCTAGCCAAGACTGAAGTTTCACCGACAGGAAGATGGCCAAAATTGATGATGACCTTGGAGAATAAGGATCGCTATGTGGCTCACTACTGGGTAGTTCAACAGGCTCTTGAATTGGGTCTACGTATAGTGAGAATTCATAGAGCAATTGAATTCACCCAGTCTTGTTGGTTGAAACCATATATTGATTCCAACACTGCAAGAAGAGCTGCAGCGACAACAGCATTTGAAAAGGACTTCTATAAATTAATGAACAATGCCATCTTTGGGAAGACCTTGGAGAACAAAAGAAAACACAAAAATGTAAAATTAGTGAGTGATCCTAGGAAATTGGAAAAATTAGTGCAAAAACCAAATTTCGGAACATCCATGATTATAAACGAAAATCTAGTCGCTGTCAGTATGAAGAAAACAACAATAGTCATGGACCGTCCGTTATACATAGGTATGTCGATTTTGGATATAAGTAAAACCCTGATGTATGATTTCCATTATAACAAAATGGTTAAACATTACGGAAGGGAAAACATTGGAGTCGCATACATGGATACGGACGCGTTTATCTACTGGATAAAGACGTTGGACATGTATGAAGACCTAAGGACTTTTCCATACAAAGAAGATTTCGATTTTTCTGACTATCCGAAAAACCATCCAAATTTTAATGAAAAATATAAAAAAGTAATTGGAAAATTCAAAGATGAAGCAAATGGAATGCCTTTAGAAGAAATAGTGGCGCTGATGGCGAAATTGTATTCATTTAAGATGTACCACGAGAACAACACACCGACAGTGAAGAAAGCAAAAGGAGTGAAGACATCTTATTTGAAAAAACACGTGACATTTGACCACTACAAGACTTGTTTGTTTGAAGATACTACGATATCAGCAACATTCAACAATATCCGAAGCTTCAAGCATCAAGTCTACAGTGTCACCGAAATTAAAAAAGCGTTGTCAGCTCGGGATGATAAAAGACACATTATGCCCGACAAAATCCACACTCTTCCTTTTGGCCACTACTCTCTAAACCCTATCAACTAGTAACCTATTCTTCGTCCTTCTACAACTACGACCTTATTCCTTTCTCCTTCCGTAAAAAAAAATGGGGAACACGGCAAGTCCAACGCCGTGTTCCCCATTTTTTTTACACAAGTTTGGATGACCTTGACCCATATAAATGATGTGAATATTTAAAACAACATTCATTGTGATTATACATGTGATACAACAAACATTGAAACCTGCAATATGAAGGACTTAAAGCAACAAATTGTCAACGAACTTCATAAACCTGCAAGAAGAAAGTTTCCACGAAGAAATACGGTGATAAAAGGAATTAATGATTTATATCAAGCGGATTTAATCGAAATGATTCCTTATAGCAAACAAAATAAAGGATATAAATACATATTGACTGTTATTAACTGTTTTTCAAAAATGGCAGATGCTTTACCACTAAAAGATAAAAGTGGCAAAAGTGTTACAAAAGCAATGGAAACAGCTATACAAAGAGACAAACATACTATTAAACATTTACAAACAGATGATGGAAAAGAATATTTTAATAAGGAATTTGCAAATTTAATGAAAAAACACAATATAAACCATTATTCAACCAATTCAGAAGTAAAAGCCTCAATAATCGAAAGATTCAACAGAACTTTAAAAAGTGCAATGTATAAAATGTTTTCCAACAGAGGATCGCACATATGGATTGATATGTTACCAAAACTTATAAACGATTACAATAACAAATTTCATAGGACTATCGGGATGAAACCAAACCAAGTAACTAGTAAAAATGAAAACCTTGTATTAAAACGTATAAAAACGAATACTAAACCAAAAGTTGAAAAACTAAAGCCTAAAAAATTTAATGTGGGTGATAAAGTGCGAATAAGTAAATATAAAGGTGTATTCAGTAAAAGGTACCTGCCAAATTGGACCAATGAGGTTTTTACTGTATTCAAAGTACAACCTACAGTACCTGAGACATATATTTTAAAAGATAATAAAGGACAATTGCTTGAAGGAGGGTTTTATGGACATGAAATGTTAAAATCAACAGTAGGCGATGTATATTTAGTTGAAAAGGTGTTGCAACGGAAAAAAGATAAGGTCAAAGTACGATGGTTAGGATTTAATAAGACGGAAGATTCTTGGATACCTAAAAAGGATTTGATATAACGATAGAGAATCATTTTAGGTTGAACCATTACAAAGGATGGAGATAGTACCACAAAAAGAGAGTTTTACTATTAATAATATAGATGAACTCACAGTGGATAATTCAGAATTCAATAGTGGGAAGCATGGCAATTTGTTACCAAACACCGTTCGTTGTCTGGTTACCGGACCTTCCAACTGTGGAAAAACTAATGTAGTATTCAATTTGATTACAAACCCTAAAGGATTACGATTTAACAATCTATATGTATTTTCAAAATCACTACAACAACCAAAGTATCAATTATTGGAAAAAATACTGACTAATGTGCCTGAAGTTAAATATTTAAAGTTTAATGCAAGCGAGAGTGTCATGCAGCCACAAGAAGCTAAACCATTCTCCGTGTTTATATTCGACGATGTATCTTGTGAAAACCAAAACACAATAAGGAATTACTTCGCTATGGGTCGACATAACAACATAGATAGCATTTATATTGGCCAAACTTACAGCAAAATACCTAAACAACTCATTAGAGACAATGCAAACATGTTAATTGTATTTAAACAGGACGAAACCAACCTAAAACATATATATTTTGATCATGTAAATGCGGATATGACATTTGAACGATTTAAAGAGTTGTGTGGAAAGGCTTGGGCTGAAAAGTATGGGTTCCTAACAATTATGAAGGAACAACCGCTAAACAATGGTCGATACAGGATAGGATTTGATAAATTTATATTAATACATTAAACGTGGTATAACACATTCATTGTTGTACAACACGTCTTGCTACAAACATGGTTAACCAAGAAAAATTAGTAAAAGAAATAAAATCACTTAGTGATTCTATTCGGGCTAAAAACAGAGCATTGAAACTAGGTATTAGCGAGAGGGAGAAATTCCTTGAATCTACTTTTAAACCTATTACTGAACCCTTGAAACAATTAAACAAAAAATTTGCTAAACCTGTATTGGAAGGAGATGCGATTGCACCTATTACGAAGTTTGAAAGAGAAAATGTAAAATCAGAAGATTTTAGTGATGAAGACCTGGAATCCTCTACGTATAGTGGTTTTACCGGTGGAGAACCCGAAAGAGAGCTAGAATCACCGGACTATAGTGGAATAAAAGATTTATATGAAGTAAAAGCCAAAAGAGGACATGAAGTTGTATCAACTGCTAGTGAAGAGGAAAAAGAAGAAGAGACAAGGGAAGGTCCGTCAAACATAAGCTTATTGGGTGAAAACATTCATAACAAAGGACCTTTAGGAAGGAAATACATGGTAAAAATGTTACTCGGAACAATTCCTAATAAGAATTACCATAGTTATGGAGCGAGATTAACAGAAGACGGTTTAATGATAGGTAATAGCCCGTTAAACATTGACGAACATGATAATATTGTCATTGGTGATCAAAGGTATAAGGGCACAAAAGGATTATTTGAATTATTATTTGAAAATAAGCCTTCAGTATCGGTAGTGAAAGAAAAAGACATGGAAGCATATAAAAATATTTTGGAACAGACAAATGCATATAGGAGAAAGTATTTACCTGACCAGCCTCCTTTTAGATCTAAGTCTTTAAAATATAAAGAATTTGTATCCAAGTTAATACCAACTAGAAGACAAACAATGCCGTTAACACAAAGAAAACCTGTAAAACGAAGATTTATGGCATCCACTTTGGATGTAAGTGCTCAGGAACGAAGAAAAAGAAGTAAGTCCGTTACGGGTACAGGTTTAATGAAGAAACTATATAACACAAATGTGATTTATTACAATAATATCAATAAATTGGTGGATAGAATGAAACTAATACATGAAGCTAAAGAAGCGGGTCATACTGGATTGGAAAACGAATGGGTGGCTTTAGTGGATGAACTCCAAAACCGTGGGGTAATCTCATAAAAATGCGTTACTCCCTAGAATACTATTCAGTTGCACTATGAGTGTCGACAAGTTCGGACGTTACTCCTCGGATGGGTTATATTATGCCAATAGTTTAAAAAGAAGTGCTGGTTTACCACAAACACCTGATGGAGATTATGATATGAGTAATAAAAGGTTAAAAAACATAAAAGATCCTACGGATGAAAACGATGCAATAAATCTAAAAATATTAAAGGAAAAGATATCACCAACATTAAAACTACAAAATAACACATATGACGCAGAAGATCATAGAATTATCAACGTTGGTAAACCAAATCAAAACGGTGATGCGATAAACAAAGGTTATTTGTCATCTGAATTAAAAAATACGTTAAAATTCAATGGGAAAACGTATAGTGCCAACAATAAACGTATATCCAACGTAGATGACCCTAAAGATGCAAAAGACGGCGTAAATAGACGCTATTTACATTCTTTGATACCTGAAAAGACAAAAGATGGATTTTCTTTTTATAAATTTGTTATTAACGATATAGGTTATCCAAAAAATGAAAATGATGCTGTAAATCTCAAATATATAAAAGATCATTGTGTCATACGTGATGTGGGAGTTATCGATTGTCTTGGCAATTGTTTGGCGAATGTAAAAGATGGTTCAGCACCATCTGATGGTGCAACAGTGGGTCAAATGAAAGAGACTTTAAAACAAGAAACAACTGGATTTGCAAAACGAGATGAAGTATTATCAAAGCAAGGGGATGACTTTATTCAAGGTAATGAAAAATTTCGTTTATTGACATACAAAAACGCTTATTGGGATTGCAGGCATGGAAGGTTATCAAATGTGTCATGGGGTCATGCTGATAGAGACGCGGCTGCCTTAGGACAAACAGTACATCTAGATCCAAATAATTACTATGCGTTTTTTATATGTAGTAATAAAAAATTAAAAAACATGGCGCAAGGAAGAGAAGCAAATGATGCTGCAACTGTAGGACAGACTATCACATTATCACAAATGGATAGCAAAGTGTATACTTGTAATAATAAACGTATAACAGACCTTAAAGACCCTGAACATGTGGATAATGCTGTTACTGTTAATTTTCTTGTAAAAGTTTTAGGAAATGCATTATTTGATGTATACAATCTTATTGGTATTCATTCAGGTCGTACTCCTTTGTTGGAATCTGAGAGAGGTACTTGGATTAAACGGGAAATTGTTCAAAACTATTTTATCAACCCTCATACAAAAAAGTTTAGATCATCGGATTGGGGTGATTTTGATATTTAATAAAAGAACACAATAAACAACTTCATTTATGTCCAACTTGTCATAGAGGTAACACATAAGTTGTACATTGCGATTATAAAAGGACAATAATGACGTTCCAGTACATCAGTCCATATAGAGACACTGTAAGGAGAGGAGGTGGGATCACGTCCACAGCGGTTTCTCTGTTAAGTAAAGCTTTAAAACGAATTCCAGTAGGATCCATAGTAAATAGAGCAATAGACGCATTACCATACGAATTTCATATACCGGGAGGTTATCAGTATTGCGGACCAGGAACTAAATTGAAAAAACGACTGGAAAGAGGCGATCCTGGCATAAATAAGTTAGATCAGGCTTGTAAAGAACACGATATCGCATATTACACGTTTGCCGATTCAAAAAATAGATCAATAGCTGACAAAAAGCTTGCGGACATAGCTTGGCAACGAGTAAAATCAAGTGACGCTAGCATAGCAGAAAAAGCAGCAGCTTTAGCAGTAACAGCAGGTATGAAGGCTAAAACAGCAGTAGGAGGTGGAAGAAGGAGGAGAAGGAGAGTAAAAAGGAGGTCAACCACAAGAAAACATGGAGGAAATATAAAAAGAAGACAACGATCTACAAGAAAAGGCAGGAAGAAGCCCACCGTGTGGTCAATGGTAAAAAACGGGGCAGGTCTTTACCTAAGACCTTATCGTGCATATTAAATGAAAGAAATCAATTGGTCATACCACATAAAGCATTAACCAATATTGAATTATTTAAATATATTTCCTGTTTAAAAATACCATTTTTCCGCGGTGTGTTTATGAAAGACAGTTTACCAAAGAAAATGTGGCAAAATGAGACTGGAATTGTAAATTTGGATAATACTGAAGGGCCTGGCACCCATTGGGTTTGTTATAAGAAACTAAATAGCAATGTATATTATTTTGATAGTTTCGGTAATTTGCCACCACCAAAAGAACTTCAAAATTACTTTAAATCTGCTAAAAACATATATTATAACTATAAAAGAGAACAACCTGATAATACTTCAATATGCGGCCATTTATGTTTGGAATTTCTAGCTAAAAGTATCAGTCACTATTGAGATGTCTTCCTATACGGTATCATTAACAGGAAAATCGTCCACTTTACGAAGTATCCTTTTTCCAGCGTTACGCTTGCAAAAAGGAAGGTTTTGGGAGGCGGCACTATTGGATTTTACAACTTACAACTCTATCCCCAATGTTACGGAAGGTAAAAATAACGTATTGCATTATTATAAGGGAAAGGATGCCAGTGGAAAATTTACAGACTTACAAGAGTGCAGGTTACCCACAGGTTCTTATGAAATTGATCATATAAATGAATTTTTGCAAACTAAAATGGGAAAAGACAATATAACATTAAAAGGTAATAATAATACGATGAAAGCTGAAATTACTTCCAAATATTATATAGATTTCACTCAACCAAACTCAATTGGTGATTTATTAGGATTTTCCAACGATGAGCCTGTTTTAGAACCAGATGTAACACATTCCGGTAAGAAAACAGTAACAATATTAAAAGTCAATAGTATAGACATAACTTGTAACATTATACAAGGTGCTTACAGGGATGGGGCTAACACCCACATCATACATACTTTTTACCCAAGTGTACCACCTGGATTTAAAATTGTTGAAAAGCCACAAAACCTGGTATATCTACCGTTGAACACCACTTTCATTTCAGACATCGTGTTGAGCGTATTGGATCAAGACGGTAACTTGGTAGACTTCAGAGAAGAGCCTATTACGATTAGATTACATTTAAAATCGACACTTTAATACAAAACCATGGGTTTAACATTTAAAAGCGAACAACCTACGGGAAACCGCATTAGTAGCTCTTCAGCTGTGGAGGAGTTAACACGCGAGAACATTCGTTTCTTAGAGAGAATTGGATTAAAATTAACCGAGTATGGATATACTGGATATAGCGCAGGGTCCAACATTCGACGAAACCCTATGGGAAAAAGAATATCACACCCACAACCCTTACACTTCATCGAAATTAAACAATAACGATGAAATCCGTATTCCCATACAAAATCAAGACATTTACACACTACCATGTGAAAGTTACTTGTATATTGAAGGACAAGTTACTAAAAAGGACGGTACTACTGTTGGTACAACAGTTCCATTTATAAATAATCCTATGGCTTTCCTATTTGATGAAATTAGATATGAAATATCAGGTGTAACAGTTGATTCCACTAAAAAAGTAGGTATTACGACAACTTTAAAAGGATTAACATCTATAACACCCAATGAAACCAATTTACTTAAACCTGCCGGATGGGTATTACCTACGATTGACACGATCACTCCAAATCCAAATGGATATTTTGATTTTCATATTCCATTACGTTTGCTGCTTGGTTTTGCTGAAGATTATAGGAAAATAATATTAAACGTTAAACAAGAATTAGTTTTGTTGAGATCTTCTAACGATAAAGACATTATTAAAGCTGCAGATGCTACTACAGATGCGACTTTAGAATGGAAATTAAAATTAGACAAAATTGTATGGAGAGTTCCACATGTTAAATTGGCTGACGAGCATAGAATGCTACTTTTAAGAAAATTAAAAGCCGATCGTGATATTGTTATTCCATTTAGAAGTTGGGAATTTCATGAGCATCCCAGTTTACCTACTACGGATCGACACACTTGGACTGTTAAAACATCGAATTATGTAGAACGAGCCAGGTATATTATATTTGGTTTACAAACAGGTAGAAGAGACTCCATTACTAAACATGCAGGACAATTTGATCATTGTGACTTGAAAAATATTAAAGTTTATTTAAATTCACAATTCTTTCCATACGACAATTTAAATGTGTCATTCACTAAGAAGAAATACAGTATATTGTACGATATGTACGCGAGATTCCAAAGTTCATATTACGGTAAAACAAATACACCTTTATTACCACCTGACAAATATTTCGATGCCTACCCAATAGTTGTAATCGATTGTTCTAAACAAAATGAATCAGTAAAGTCTTCAAGTGTGGATATAAAAATAGAAATGGAATTCAACAATGCTATACCGGCTAATACAACTGCATACTGTTTAATTCTACATGATAAAATCGTAACATACACACCTTTAACTGGAATTGTTAAAAATGTATTGTAAGAACTGGTTTTGTTTCATTCCGCGAGTATAAAAGCAGAGCGTACAGACCGCTCCTCATCAGTTTGTTGCCTACTGTTGTATGGGTAGCATCGTATTCAATATGGCTTCTCCTAGTGGTACACCTGAAAATGTGGTAGATATTGAGAAGGAGATATCTGAGTTTTTAGATCCTCAAGGTCACCAGGAAGGAGGTGAACAAAACGTTTGCGGACAACTTCACGCCAGTAATAATGTTGAAGAAAAAGGTAAAAGAAGAAAGACTATACAAAAGAGAAAAAGGGATATTGAAGATAATATTTCTCCAAACATATTGAGTGAGGTATTTTTGCGAATATTTTACCCAATCTCTTCCAGTTTGGATAAAAGTGTTTTAATCGGTGTTATGAAATCTACAGATTATTCCCCTACTGTAATTTTAACTCATGGACCCAAAATGATTTTGTTTACGGACAGTGCTTGGGAATCGTTTATGAAACATTTGCATCTACTAGAATGCTATTTAAGTAGTAACATGTTTGGAAGAAAGACAAGAGTAGGACTTTTGGATTCAAATGTGGAAATTGATATCATTAAACAACGTGGTGATCATCAGCTACGGTTTAGAGACACAACAAGGCATGATAACAAAATTCAACTTAATCGAGAGGAGTTTTTTATTTTAACTTGTGCTACTGAACCTATAACAAGATACTTGAGACAACTGGTGTTTTCAAGTTCGATTATTAAAGATTATCTGGAAGACACTTTGGACAAACAACCGGACGCACCTATATTATACGGACCTGTGGATACTTCTATATTTAATAGAGTTCCTCATGAAGTACAGATGTGGAGACAATTGGAAAAGTACGCTCAACTACATAAGAAATCAGTAAAACAGGAAGAAGAGGAAGATGGAGGAGAAGAATCAAGTGTTAGTGATGAAAATGAAAATAAGGAAAATATAAAGATGGAAACTTAAATGACAATGGTTAGTTTTTTAAAACAATAACCAACATTTTGTGGGGTTAGGCCTATTGGGGACGGTGCCCACGTTAAATATACACCAACGCGCCAACAACTGTACGGCCTGGTATAAAAGTAGTACCTACCGTGGTGTGGAAATCAGTTGACCTCCTGACTTCGTAATGAGCAGACGTGTGACCTTCAAAATGGACAAGGGAGAAGAACAACAAGTAAAGTCCAAGCCTGGTATTATTGAGTTTCAAGCGTTTCGTGGTAATGATGATAGATTCATTATAAAAGAACTTGTGTTTTTGGACATGAATACAAGTGTTCCTTATTCGTTTTTATTTAAACCACCATGTTCTTATTCGTCTTTAACTAGTAAAGCCGCTACTACCAACAGATGGATTTCAAAACACTTCCATCATATCGATTGGTATGATGGTTTTACAAGTTACACGGACTTGTATCACATTATGCATCACTTTTCAGACAAGTTTACCAATATTTACACAAAGGGGCTGGAAAAGAAAAGATGGATCGAAGGATTTACTCATGTTCCGGTTAATGATGTGGAATTGGATAAGAATTATCAATACATGCTGGAAACCATATGTATTTGTACAAAAAGCCCAGAACATGATAAAGATAGACATTGCGCTTTGAAAAATGCCTATAAACTCGCCTCTTACCTTCAAAATGGGGAAGTGGGGAGTGGTGGGGGTAACGGAGAGTATATAAGTGGGGAGCAGACAGGGACCTGGCATGAGTATTACTCGAGATTCCGAGACGACAACATCTCCGAGCAAGAAGACGATCTGTAACCTGACCATGGCATCTCACCAGTTCCTTCAGACTTTGGTCGAGCAGTTCAATGCTCACTCCAAGTCAACAATATTACCTGTAAAGAAGTGCTCAGAACTAAAAGACGAGAAGCACTACATAATCCATGCTATGAAGAAGATGGAAACTACAGTTGGGGAGGCCATCTGCTGCAGTCTCAGCGAGGCGCCATTTACTCCGGGGGATGAACCAAAGTTCCAGGTGTACCTGCCCAAGAGATTCGTCCATCTTCTACAAAACGAGGATCTTCGCTCTATTCAACCCGGGTGTCTATACCTGGTGTCGCACGGCTGCACGGGTAGCAATTCTACAGAGTTGACCATCCACATCGCTGACAAGCAGCAGTGTTAGATTTAAGTTTTAATGTTATACATATGTTGTTGTAATGTTTTATAAATAAACGAATCATAAAAGACAAAAAAATAAAAAAAACAAAAAAAATGCAACATATCAATATGTGACAGACTTCACGTATTGATATGTTGCATTTTTTTTTAAACTTCGCGGGTGACCTTGACCTTTGACCTTTGCATTTCACAATTACCCCCACTACCGTAATTACCCCCACTACCGCACTAGGATTCAAACCTGCTTGGATGCAAAGAACGGTCAGTCTGTTGCCAACTAGCAAACGATGAGCACCTTGTACGAGCTTTGCTTACAACGAGTTATAACTGACGCATCTTTATTCCAGACGGCTTTACGAGATAATATCCCTATAACAGTAAAGCAGGATATCGAGGAGTACAAGAAAGATAATAGAGGGTATTCGGGATACTCCTGGTATAGGTTTCAAGACGGGGAAAAGTTTTGTAGGCCTTGTGGCAATGCTGCCGTCAGAGACCTTCGACGGTTCGTACAGGAAGGTGGTAGAAAACAGTTTGGATTTCTAGCACCAATGTTTAGATTTGAAAACTACAAGGACACCTGTGCTATTTGTTCCATCCCTTTGTATCAATGGAAAAAGTTTAGAAGTGTTTAATTGCATCTTCCATACCCCCACCACCATCACCCCCACCACTTTTCCATGTACCTCCAAACGCTGTGCCTCGGCTTCATTTCTACTCCAGCAGCCAACCTAGCAACATCAGGATGTCTCTCAACGTCAGTTGCGCAAGTTACGAAGAGGTGAGCATCAAGACTCAGCAGGAGCTAAACGACTTATACAAGGAGTTGCAGCTGATGGTGGCACGAGGCTACCGTATAAATGTGCAAGTTTACGCTTGCAATATACGGAACACCCGGCAGTCAAAGGAAGAGCCTGGACACTCCTCAACGGCTTCCTCACCAGCATCCATGAAGACCGAGCCAGACAACTTGGACTACTTCAGCTGACTAGCAGTTGTATTTCTTATCCTAACCATTGTAGAATATGTATATTTTTTCATTATATTAAAGAAGTAAAAGAGCAGAAACACCTATCTTGTTACTGACATATAAGCTCAGTAACAAGATGGGTTTTTTTAAAACACAATTTGGATGACCTTGAAACTTCCCCCTCCACTGCTTTGTTACCCCCACCACTTGACTATTGGTGTACATGGCACATCGCGATTGGAAACCTCATTCCATCTTCAACAGCCACACCGACAACATCAACAATGGCAAACCTACCAACAGATGAAAGATGTCCTCACGCATGTTGTGACTTCGTCCACGAGTTGGAGAAGAGGATGCAGGAGAGGGCGATAAGAAGAAAACAGATCCACTCAGAAAATATCATGATAGTCAACGGCTATCTTTTATTGTTCGGCCTTATTATGGTTGTACTTTTCATACTGTACGGCATAGTCACATGTGTCGGCAAGGTTGCAGAAGAAAACGCTCGCCACCATCAATTGGAAAGTTTCAATGTTACTTTGTAAGTTTTCCTTTTTTTTAAAACTCCGTTTGGATGACCTTGAAAATTCCCCCACTACTCCACCACACCCCCCACCACTTCACCATGTTCCTGCATGAGCATCACATCAACCGTCATTCCTTGTCCGACAAGCAACCATGGCAGACAACAACACCATCAGCCAAGCTGACTCCACTACTGATGTCGGTACAAGTACGGGTTGGACACTGTCGATCGATAGTGTACACTATTTGGAAACAATTTGCGAACGGATGAAGGAAATACTGCGGGACAACCCTGGAATCATAATACAAATGAATTTAAATTATGATTGGTCCCAAGTCAGAATGCAAGGGGACGATAACAACGGTCAACAATCACCACAATATTCGCCCATGTCCCCGATCTACCCTTACGGCGAGTCTGACGTCGATGAAGATGAGGCTAATGAGGATGTGGGGGACAACGAGGCTGAAGAGGAGTAACCTTCATTCCTTTTTTTTAAAACCCAAATTGGATGACCTTGAGAATTCCCCCTCCACTATTTCCTTTTTTTTTTAAAACCCAAATTAAATGACCTTGAAAATACCCCCTCCACATACTTTTGGTTTACCCCCTCTACTTTTCAATACTGTTACCACAGTCTGTAGCTCACATCATTCCTTGCTTAGCTATCATGGCGGACAGCACTCTTTCTCGAGTTGACTCCACTACGGATGAAGAATGGCCATTTTCCTGGAATGTTCATCTGCAAGACTCGGCAGAAGTGGATATGTTGCATGAGAAATTGGTGTATGTATTAAACGAAAACCCCAACATTGAATGTAGAATGACTATGGATTTCGATGCGACAGGGGTCCACACTCAACCTTCTACTTCCAGCCAGCCTGAACCTCAGCTACAGCCGAAGAACTTTACACATCTTTACACTCCAATACGGCCGGAGGATGTGGTTATCAGCGAGGCAGACTCTACTACAAGTTATATTGAACCAACGAATTGGAAGCTTGTTGTTGACACCTTACACAAGGTCGACTTAGTATGTGACAAATTAAAGGAATTGATGATGCAAGATCCTGGTCTTCGTTTTAAAATTGATTTGTTTTTCATCTGGGGAGCACCTGCACGGGGCTCTTCGTCTGACAGCTCTCTAAGTACAACGGATGAGGAGGAGGAGGAGGACGACTAGTTATCTTTTTTAAAACTCCGTTTGGATGGCCTTGACCTTTCCCCCTCCACTGAGTTTATTTAACGTGCACTCTCAATGACTGCAACATCATTTCATCGCGCACCTTCACCACAGCAACATGGAGAGTCAACTCAACTACTGTTGCGAACGGAAATGTTTTTCATGGCCGAATGACATTGATGTTGCGGATGGCCTGGCGTGTAGAAAATGTGAAGCTTTTGGTTAATGCATGTGTAAGTGCAAGTCTTGGAAGAAGCCGAAACCGGAGTTGAAGACATTCCATGTGTACCAGATGAGAGGGCATAAGTACACTTGTTGCCCTGAACGTTGCATTGAATTCACATTAAAACAGCTAACTGGCTGCAAATTGTGCAACAATCATTTTGCAGGTTTTTGCAAACATTATTTAGGAGCCTGTCAGTACAGATCAACTTGGCATACAGAAGCACTCACTATCAATGAAATCGCTATAGATACACAAGAGTAGTCTTTCTACTCTTTTCTTTTTTTAAAACTCCATTTGGATGACCTTGACCTTTCCCCCTCCACTCACCTTAGTTTATATAAGCTCCATTCCTGCTGACCACGGCATCACTTCATCTTGCTCCCTCGCCAAAGCAACATCAAGTATGGAAACTAAGCGTGTCTCATGTTGCGAGCATAAGTGTTTAGAGATACAAGGCGTCGTCCATTGTGCAAAGAAGCTTTGGGAGGAAGAGACAGGGACAACCTATTGCTGCGAGGGCAAGTGTTTCCTACTACCAAGATGGCAAGTGGACGGGCTGGCCTGCCGGCAATGTGAATGCTTTGGATGTTGCAGGTGTAGATGCAAGAACCAACAGCTGCCACCACCGGTACTACAAACTTTCAAAATCTACAAATCCAACTACTTTTACACTTGTTGTCCGCAGCGGTGTATTAAATTTCATTTCTCCAATCTTACCAATTGTCGGAAGTGCTACGGACAACCTGATGGGTGGTGCACCTGTTTTCTGGACTCCTGCCGCTACAGATCGGATTGGTTTACAGATCCGTTGGAAATTGATGAGGTCGCCCAGGAAGCACAAGAGTAGTCTTTCTACTCTTCAACTTTTTTAAAACTCCATTTGGATGACCTTGGGATTTCCCCCCTCCACTTCCCCATATACCTAGAGTACACAGAGCCTGACAGTCAGTCACTCGGTGGCTGTCGTGGGGTGCGCATCGGTGTCGGCGCTCCGTTGTTAGGTTTTCAAGGTCACAGTAATATCAAATTGTTGGTGTTGTTCTGGTTCAAGGTCACCTGAGGGATAACCGATTGCCCATTTAGGCAGGGTTATGTCAGAAACTCGAGTTTAACTTGGCACTTTTGCCGTTTCTCGTCGAAAATTCGCTCCAAGTGGTCAAGGTCACGGGGACTCTGACTGAAACTCGGAGCGTAGTGCGAGAAACGGCAAAAGTGCCAAAAAATTTTAAGTTTCGGCGTGACCTTGACCTCAGTGGCGTCGGTGACGTCATTTTGATGACGTAAGGGGTGATGACGTCATCAGCACGTCATTTCTGTGACGTCATGGGTGTGACGTCATAGAAATGACGTCATTGGTGATGACGTCATCGATGACGCAATCGATGACGTCATCGATGACGTCATCGGTGAGGTCATTGACCTCGATGACGTCATCCCTCAGGTGACCTTGAACTGGGCCAGCACCAACAATTTGACACTACTAACATAAGCCCATTAATAATGTACACTCCTTAACCCTGGACCCCTGTGCTCCCATCATTAGTGGCTCCCCTGTTCACCTCTTCAGACCCGTGTTTTCTGTACCCCCTATGCCCCCAGAGCTCGAGTACCCCCATGCCCTCGTACCCCCTTGCCCCGTGTTCCCCATTCTCCCATGCCCATTTGCCAGCAGTTCTTCCCAGTGGCCCCCGTACACTCTATGTTCCTCATTCCTCCCCAATGCCTCTCCAAGCCCAATCAACCCGTGCAACCGACGCGACGCGACGTCTCTAGTAGGCCCTACCTCTTGTGCACCCATTCCCATGTCCCCACTCCACGTGCACCCTACATCCCCATACCCCCCTATCCCCAGTGCCTCCGATAACCCTCGTGAACCCGCACCCACGTTTTACACCCGTACCCACATGTCCACCGTTCTTCCCCGTGGTCCCCATACCCTCTATGCCCGCAAGCCTCCCCTGTGCCCCCATCTGCCCCCGTGCCTCGTGCCACTGACGCCCCTAGTGCCCATTGTGCATTCCTACCCCCGCCACGTGCCACCGGGCAACCTATGTTCCAAAAATCCCATGCCCGACGTTGCACCCCATGGCAACCGTGCCCCCATGCCCATATACCCTTTTACCACCGACACTCCTAGTGCTCCTTGTGCCTCCGCAACACCGCCTCCACGTGCCACAGTGCATCCCCATGTTTCCCCAGAGTGCCCCCGCCCCCTATGTGACCGCACCACCGTACCCCCTAGGCTTTCTTGGCCTCATGCTCGTCCCTGTGCTATGTTGCACACGCCTCCACCGTGCCCCTTATGCCCCCCAGTCTCCAGTGCCACCGACACACCTCGTGCCCCCATATCCCAAATCCCCCTGTACTACCCATAGTCCCGTGCTACCATCCCCGCAGTCCCCGTACCTCCGTGCCCTCCTGTGCCCAAGCCATTTCCCCTGTCTCCCCCATGTCTCCCCCCTGCCACCTGCCCCCTTACCCTGTGTGCCACTGACGTCCCCCGTACTTTTATTTAGTCTATTTTTGTCTGTTCATCAATGAAATAGAACACTGATTGATACATTGTTAGTTTTAGCACACTATAATTTACATAAAAATCTCCCCGTATTTATGGATTAACGGCGTTTATTGTTTCCCAACGACCTACGTAAAGAAAAAAGCAGAGAATGGATAAAACCAAAACAAAATATTCCTCATACGGAGGTTATGAAACAGTTAGTAGTTTACATATAATGATTCAGTCGGAAATAAACAAACAGACAACAAAACGATTCAACTCTTCAACTTGATCTTTTAAATAGTCAATATATAGTCAATAGTCAATAGCAGTAATGTAATAACTAAAACATTTACTGAGTAAAGACAATTAACCATTATAATCAACCTTGCCACGTCTAAACCATTTATTTTTTTATTTTTTATTTTGTTATGGTGAATATACCAATTATTCTACTCCTGTTTCCTCAATGACATATATGGGGCCAGGAAGATTAAATCTCCTGAGGATCCGTAATTCGTTCATGACTATTACTGTTCTCCTTTTTTATAGTGCATTGCCAATTTTAAAAAGTTATAACTATGTGGTTACCTTAACTCAAAATCTCTGCTCAATAACCAGCTGAGTTTATGATAAAAACACTGGAACATCTGCTTAATTACACGTGTAGATATAATGATCTTCTTCCCATTACATTAACATTGGAACTTCAAGGTCCACTGGGGCGAAGCCCAGGTAACTTTTGACAATTGTGGTATTTTTCCTTGCGTCCTTGGACCTCAAGCTTTAAAATGAGCCATCATATGTTGCCCTACCTTTCTTACAACTCGAGATATTTCGTGGGGACCAATTCGCTTACGGAATTATATATATAGAATTACTATTTTCTAAATTCAGATCCTAAAAGTTTTCACTAACAAAAAAAATATATACATAGTATTGCAATATTTTTATGTCAAAAAAAGATACTTCTTAAAAAATTTATAATTTTTAGATAACAGTGTTATACCTGATACAATAAAGATGAACAGAGGTTTAAATTGAAATAAGAACATTTTCAATGACAAATAATACAGATGGGGTTTTGTTTTTTTTTATATAACAAAAGAATATGGACCATCGCCACAACAAATGTTATCTACTAACATTCTACTGAAATTCGCCTAACCTTCCCAGAGTAAATTCCCTTATTTTTGCAGTTTTCCTGTCTACTCTCTTCATTACCAGATCTCCCACAAGCACACTAGCGATACTCACTCAGGCGAGGGATGGGCAGTGAAGATGATCTGAGGCCTGGGCGGGGCCCATTCGACAGTGCCTCGTAGCGGCGTCGCCTCTCTCATATCTTGGTCCTCCGCCTCGTCTGGACTCACCGGCACACTTGTCGGCAACGGCAGCAGCTGCTTACAGACACACACACAACAATGTAATGTGTCCAACTCATCACACATAAAGGCAACGTAATACAGGTACAACTCAACATATGAATACACAATAAAATACATGTACAACACAACATATGTAAACACAACGTAATACGTAATGACTCAACATGCGGGAACACTAAATACTCTAAAAAGGACTATGCTTTAAGCCAGTCAAACAAATTACTGTAATTATTCTTCTCCATTAATATAATTTGTAATCATAAAATTAATACTTAGTATTGAGTTAACTGAGCCTTGGTAGATGGCTTTAATTCACATTATTATAGTATCATTCTTTGAAGTTTATGCAAACTACACCTTTTCACAGGTGACAGCTGTTTCAAAACCAATGCAAAAAAGTAGCATTTTTTAATTTTGGTTTACCTTTCGAAAGTTATTTCATTGCCTTGTTGGCAACCCATATGACCAATGTTAAAAAAAATACAGTTTTTAAACTTAGTTTTAGACTAAAAACTATTTTTCCTGGAGTTGAGGCTGTTTATAAACTTATATTTGGACAAAATAACTCGGAAATACAAAGTTTAAGCGAAATCTATCTGCTAGATTTCGAGATCATGGAAAACACATCGCCTTAGACACTCCTGGTATTATAGTATAGGATTAAACTATAACACTTAGCTTTTATTCTTTTGGTTTTTAGTGCAATTTTTTTTTTATCTAAGTAGCTCAGACCAGTGTTTCAGGATATTATAAAAACACTGACGAGTCCAAAGACAAAAAAATATAAACATAATGATGTTTAGATAAAAACATCTTATATTTTTAAAATTACATCTCAAGTTGTTCTAAGTTAGTTTTGAAAGAAAAAGTTCAAATAATAGGCCTAGTAAATGGTTACTGAATATAACTGCTCATCATTTGCTGCCATTATAACAGCTCAACAGTACCCAAAAAACTCAAGCCAGGGTTTTTTTTGCAAATAAACCAAATACAAAATTAAAAATACTGGCATTTGACAGTGAATTTAAGGGGAGGGGAGACAGCTCCTGTTGCTATGAGTGGTTTTGAAAATGGAGTGGGTGTACTGGCAAACCCAAAAATGTTTAACTACTGGACAAAACAAAATTGACTTGTAGAACTCATCCGCTTAGCGGCCGCTCGAGGGTTAAACAAATCACATTATGTAGTTCCAATTGCTGGGAATGAACCGTGTTATGGATAATACTGGTTGGGTAAAAACTATCTGGACCAAAAGAAAAGATTTTTTTGACCTGTAATACTCAGAGATCCAGTAGATCAAAGAACCAGATAACGAATCAGAAGATGCAGAAGTGTCTTCAAAGATATTCTACAAAACAAGCAAGAAAAGACTCAGCCTAAATCCAATCTCCTCCGTGCAAAGCTTCTAGTGAGAGATTAAATAATCACACTAAAAACTGATTAATGCTAAAAGTAACATTAACTAATAATAAAAAACTAGTATACGTGTTGCTCGAAATCGAGCAATTTATTTTAATACAATACAAATGTTACTTTTAGCTCTAAATCAATGGCATCCGACCAATCCCATATTGTGAATCTCTTTAATCACCAAAGATACACGTATTTACAGCTGATTATTAACATATGTTTAAAATGCTTTATTTAATCCCAATGTTATTTAAATGGGAAATTTTGAGATTTCAATGGTGGATAGCGCCTTTATTTTCAGTCCGATTCTCATCAGTTTTTGGCGGAAACAACTACAGATCAAGCTCTATCCAACGACACCAAAAACTTGAAAATTGGTTGAGAATTGTAGGAGGAGTTCTCAAGACAAAAAAAACCCTTAGCGTATTAAATAAGTACTAGTGGCTCATAGGGGCAAAAGCCCCTAGTCATAAAATTAAAATGACATGAACCATAGCGGATTACCAGTTCTCCACTACGAAAGTTTCCAGAAAATTTAAATAATATTTTAACAATACCGTTTGAACAGACGATTCGCCCCCAAAGCACTCTTTATAATCCGGTACTATTAGGCCACCCTTTTTGGCAATTGCTTAATTTTGTCTATTGTTAAACTTATATCTATCTATGAAAAATAAATTTTTCATCACACTACATCGATATCACCTGTTTTCGACCCTCACTTCTACCAACGAAACACCTGTTTTGCAGGCCTAGGCCGGCAAAATTTTCCGGCCTAGGGCGGTAATGGAAACGGTAGCAGAGAAATCCAGAATATTAGAAGGTATTTAACAACAACAACAACAAATCAGTGACGTAGTTAGTAGTTCAGCTGATAGCAACTGTTAAATATGTATGACGTAGATGGGAAAATAGTGCTTTTCTCTTGGAATCAGCTGTAGTCAGCTTACCGTTAGAGTATTATAGTCGGGAGCAATAGAACAGGCGTGTCAAGGTCAAGTCTTTCAATAAGCCAGCTGATTTTTGTTCATTTAACTACATGTTAATTAGTTTGACCTTCACCCGCCTGTTCTATTGCCCTCGACTATAGTTTTGGTGGCCTTAGCTGATGTGAAGTGGTTGCCTAGCAACCAGAAACTCAATCAGTACATCTCGCTAGGTTACTTGAAGTTGAGGTTATGTTTTGTTTGTTATGAACGAAAAAGTAATTTTTTACTTGTTTAGAATTTATTGAATTGTGTAGTGTGATGAAAAATATTGTTCATAACTCGGGCCGAAAGCGTTTTGCCAACCCTCGATCGTTTCAAGTTCTCGACTTCGTCTCGAACTTGAAACACGATCTCGGGGCCGGCAAAGCGCCACTTTCGGCCCTTGTGACGAAATATACTATTTAAAGAAATCATAATTCCTTTGAGCTATGACGGCTTGATAATATAACATAGAAAAGCTGCAATGAGAAAAAACATGAGGGATGTTCAGTACCCATTTAAGAGTCAATAAACTTTCAATACTTTGTATCAAACCCCTTTCATTGTCTTTTTTGTCCTAAAATTGAATGGATTTTTTAGCACCTGTCAGATTTTTTATTATTTTTTAGTCACCAAATATAAACACAGCACCTCAAAATAGATCATCTTTGCATACTGTCAATATTCGTCTCTCCTAATCAAAGATCTTGACTTTGTGTAAACAAAGTAGACTTTTTTTAAATCACTATACATATAGAGAATCTTTAAAGGGCAATATAAAAAAATCCCTATAATTGTTTTCATTTTGTTGTAATGTTTTTTACCTCACATTACCCCCATCATTTCATCTTCCAAATGACCAAATCATTTCCTCCTAGTATTCAAGGCAAACGTCTCTTCTATAATCCTGCAATCTATGAAAATTACCAAAATGTTTCTGGGAAAATTCAGCTAACAGAATACAACACTTCGTTGAATGATACACTAAGTTTCAGCTAATGTATCATCGTCAGTCAACATGATCATTTGACACTTTTCGTCTTAAAATAAAACCAAAACAAAACATGTTTCAATGTAATTAATGCATGTAGGCGTTTCTCAAACCACAATTCATCGCCCATTGCGTCCCTATTACGATCAGAATGTATTTTATGATTTGCATACACACTCAGTTTTTTTTCTATTTTTTATTTAAATCATTATAACAACAGTAAAAATCAGCAGTCAATTTTAAATAGTTAGTAAGGTTGGTAACGCTCCGAGTAGAATTTTTAGTAGCTCAAAGTTTCTCAAAGCCACAAAACGTCTTATTATAGTATTAACACTCTAGGAAAATTTTTGTCATTTGGATATTAAAAATTCTTCACTCAATACTATCATCTGGTCTCTCGTTTCAAAATCAAACTGTAACTTATGTTTTAATGTACACGAAGCACACTTTATTCGAATTTCTATGCTATTCTTATGGAGGACGTTTTACGTGATTTCTCATTTCCTGTTATGGGCACTGTATGGAACTGTATGGACACCCCGATAATTTTCCCTTGTGTATGAGACCGAGACCTTTAATTTGAGACCCCTCCCATCTTTCTGCAATTTGTATAACGCTCACAGTTTGGCTCAAGATATTTCGCTTAGTCTACCTAATTATACATATAGAAATATATATAAATAGATTGATTCTCTTAGTGTGAATTATTTTATCATCTTCAATCAATGTTATCATCTGTGTCTTGTTTTAAAATTAAACCATAACACATGTTTTAATTTATACTAAACAGACGTTTTTCGAATCCCCATGCTATTCTTATGGAGGACGGTTTACGTGATTTCTCATTTCCTGTATAATCCTGCAAATTCCTGTATAAGAAGTAGATAATCTTCACTCAATGTCAATATTCGTCCCTCCTAACCAAAACACTTTATTTCGTGTAAACAAATCAGACTTTTTTAAAGGAGAACCTTTGATCTGGTATTTTTCCCTAGTAGGCCTATAGGACAACCGTATTTGATTTTAACTCTCTCCTAGACCTATAATTCTGCAATCTATGAAATTACCAAAAGGTTTCTGGGAAAATTCAGCTAACAGAATACCAACACGTCGTTGACTGATACACTTCAAGTTTTAATTAACTCAGTTTGGTCATTTAACACTTCTTGTCTGTCCAAAACACGTTTTAATGTAAAATAAAGTAGGCGTTTCTCAAACCCTAATTCATCGCCCATTGCACCCATTGCACCCCTATCACAATCGGAATACTTTTTATGATTGGCATACACGCTCAGCTAAGAAATCAATAAAATTTATAGTTTTTTAACAGCAGTCAATTTGTAATAGTTTGAAAGGTTGGTAACGCTCCAAAGAGAATTTTTAGTCACTCCAAGCCACAAAACGGCTTATTATAGTATTACCATTCTAGGTATATTTTTTGTCAATTGATTATTAATAGTTCTTCACTCAATGTAATCATCTGTCTTTCGTTTTAAAATCAAACAATAACACATGTTTCAATGTATACAAAGCAGACGTTTTTCGAATCCCCATGCTATTCTTATGGAGGACGTTTTACGTGATTTCTCATTTCCTGTTAACACTATGGACACGCCGATAGTTTTCCCTCGTGAACGGGACCAATACCTTTAATTTGAGACCCCTTCCATCTTTCTGCGATTTGTACAACGCTCACAATTTTGCTCAAGAAATTCGGCTTACAGAATTATATATATAGATAGATAATATAAGTAAGGGTTGGCCTAGAATGTGCTTGTATAAGTTTGAAGCTAACAACAACTGTTATAAGGTAATTATAGCAAATTTAATTGATTTAATGCTTTTTATCTTACTGCTGGGGGCCTTCTAGTATATGACAGCTGAAAATCCCAAGTATTGTAGTTTTAAGAAAAGTTAAGTCGTTGACATGGCAATGATGTTTTTATATTTTGACCTTGTTAATGCTTTTGTAAGCCAATACAACAATAAACAAATGTTTATTTCATCATTCACATCATTAAATCCTTCACTATTACAACAACTATTTAAAGCTATTAAACTAGTTTGTATTTAGGTATTATTAAAAATTAATAATTCCCCAGCTATCATTTAAATGATGTAGAATCAATACGTTTCAAATTATTTTATTTTACTCATGCAGTATTATTTCAGCTAGCTATTCAATTCTACTACCAACTCAAATCCTTAGCTTGAATCCAGAGCGTTCAGGATTATTGAATGAAAACATTTTTTTCTTCAAGTCCAATGACATCAAATGAACTCAATAGTTGAAGTTTTAGGCCTAAATATTATGGCTCTATTATGATGAAAGCTCTTTTAACCGACCTCGGATCGACAACCCGGATTTTATTCCCGGAGTTTTCCAGGACTATACAAACTTCCACCGTGCTAGCCGATGTTGCGATAATAATCTTAAAATAACTAACTTATAAATAAATTATAAAATAAAGTCTTCAGTTTTCTAACAATATAATTTTTTTTAATTTTATTTATTTTTTTAATCTGAAGACTTTATTTTAAAATTTATTTATTTATTTCTGATAAGAAGAAATTGTGCAGAATGAAAACTAACTTATGTTTCAAGAGGTTAATCATATATTTCTGTAGCAAGTTACAGTCAGTTGCTCTCAATATTTCACGAAGGAAGTTTTGACTGTCTTTTCTAACTTTGTTATTTAACAGTTTTATACCATAACTGTCTGTTTACTTTTTTAGCTAATTGATTGTGTTAGGAACTGTTGATTGCTTTGAACCAATTTAAAATATTTTTCACTTGTCAAGTATTTCGGGTATTTTTTTTTGTATTACTCACCCCCATGAGTTTTATGGGGTAAATAAAAAATACCAGAATTTGATACAATTTCGTATGTGCCTGCACTGGGAAGGAATTATAGTCTATTTGCTTACAGCACCCCCATGGCAGCAACCCTTCATCCTCATTCCCATGGTGTGCATTAAAAAAATTAAAAAGTACAAAATTTTATTGAAAATTCGCTGAGTATATGTAGGTCTGCTGCGGTGGGGGTATTTTCCATATATAACATACTTTAAATTAGAAATCTTTATCATACCTACAGCTCTTGTTATTGGAATATTTCATAAATATTAATAGAAAATGTATAGAAATCTTTATGTTTATAAAGTTTTAAACATTTTCTTTAAAGAAGTTCAAATGTTATTCCAAATTTAGATATTAGATATGAAATCATAAGTCTACTTGTTCGGGTTCCAAAAAATAATTTAGCTATTTTCTAACATTACATTTAATTTATTATTTGTACATTGTATAATTTAACTTCAACATTTAGAACGTTGTCTTTGTTACTTAAAGGTTTAAAAAATCATCAACTCTTTGAATGATTGTGAAGTGCTTTTAAAAATTGATGGATGAGATAGTATTAAAAACTTTAATACTTATTCTTTTTTTGTAAATAATCCTCATTTCAGTGTTATAGTACATTATTCTCATATTATAACAAAATCATCTTTTCACATTATTGAATTAGAGTTTTAATCTAATAACAGGGTGCTTGTTATTATTTATTTATTTTATTTTTCAAGATTCTACAGTATGTAATCTGTGGATGTCACTTTTTATATTCGTAACTAATGCAGTTTATTGTTTATTTATTAGAAAATTTGTGTTTATTATGATAGAGTGAGGTGGTCCTACCTCAATGAGTTTTTTCTTTTTCCTAGTTTTAGGTTAATTTGTTGGGTGGTGCATCCTACACGGACATTGCCTACAGGGATGCTCAAACTTTATTTCAAATTGTTTTGTAGGTGAGTTACCTTCTTAAATTTTGAACTGTAATGTGTTAATATTGTTTATTTATAGTTAAATTTATTTATTTGCTAAAAATTTATAATTTAATAGTGTTAGTTACCACATTTTGTAAATTGTTACAAGTGTGAAATAAAATTTATATTGTACTATCCAAAAATAAATTCTAAAACAACTCACTCGCTGGCCGCAGGCATCCTGTTCGCTGACAAGCCACTCAATGTCCGACGCGCGCGGCAGCTGCTTGTCACTGAAGCGGCGTAGCAGAGCAAGTGCCACACCCTCTGCCGTCACGCTGGCATCGACTGCATCGCGCCGCGCCGGCCGTGACAGCTCTGCCTCTGAGAACAGTGACGCCAGCGACACCGACAGCCCTGTGCGAAGGAGGGACAGGTAAGTGATAAGGTACATCCAAGATATACAGACACCACTAGTTTTTAATGTTATTTTACTTTAACTCTAAAAGAAACGCTTAAATCGTAAGAATATAACTAAATAAACATTGTGTAAAAATCACACTATTGTATGTTCTTTTTTTTTAAGTTCTGATTTTAAAAGTAAAATTAAGTCAAGTTCAAAAGTCCTTTATTTTTAGAAACTTACAGTAATAAGTATTTGATTGTGTCACAAATTAATATTATAATAACATTTTTTGAAAAAAAAGACAAATTTTATAGACTTTGCTGGCCCACAACACACGTCCTCGGCCAGGTTTTCAGCGGGCTGCAGCGCTGGTTAGGTTAAATATGAGTGCTTCTCAGTAAGTGAGGAAAGTTTCTATTTGATGACGCCAATTGCGTCATACATAATGACGTACTTGTGCTCGGCACCTTAGTAGGCATCCTGCCACTCTCGAGGTGCGGTCAGATATTTGTTTTTGTTGGAAAAAACTTGAAACCAATATAGGCCTGCACAGACCGGAGCGATACTCCGTGCGTTACCAGAGCGGGCGCGATACGTTTTCTTGGAAATTCGCGTGCGATACCAGTGGTCCGTGCGATACCACGTTTTCTTATGGAGCCGCACACACCAGAGCGAACTGCGATACGCGATACTGTAGCGATAGTATCGCGGTAACGCTGCATGCACCATTCGCAGCGCTTTATCGCCGCGATACCATGCGGCCAAACCATGAACTACTCAGTTTTGTCTGTGCTGTGCAAGTTGTACCAACAACAAAAACAACGACAATATGTTGTGTATCATCGAACACTTATTTGAAGTTGTTAATACATACCCGGTGCTCTATGCTTTAAATTGACTTCAGGCTTTAAGTCAACTCACAGGACTCACTAGTCAGTAACACTAGTGCTACCAACTATAGTACTACCAACTAGCCTGCGCCTACTTTTACACATTTGACGTTGGTTCTTATGGCTGGGAAAGTAGTTTTACATAATGTAACTAACTTATAAAGCTGAGTTCTACAACCCATTATTTAATGATTATACTTATGTAAAGTACATGGGGGCCGAGCGATTGCTCGGTAGTCTCAAACAGTAATATTTTTTATAGTAATACTGTATCAGTTACATACGGTGCGCTAAAATGCCCAAAATATAATAAGGCTTATTTATTGTTCAAGATGAGCTTGTTTGCTCCTCTGACTCGCATTTCATTCATGATTCACATGGATTCTGTTCATTCTGAGGTATATGTAGAATTTTCTTTCATCTTTTCATAACTGGGGCAAGAGCGTATGGTACTCGCCAAATTGCAGCCGATCTTTATTTATGTCGTGTATCCAAATTTTTCTCTGTCTTTCGTCTTCTAGCACGGTAGTAACAGCAACGATTCTTCTTATCGGACGATGTCATGGTAAGTTAACACACAGTACAGTATACAAAAACTAACTATGACACAATGCCTAGAGAGTCACACAGTCACCGCACCCTACGCTCCCCTGAGGTGTACTAGCTTCCCGCGCGTCTCGTTTTCCCGCTCTGGTGTGGAAGCACCTATTCCCGCTGCGATATTATCGCCCAAGTATCGCAGATAAAATTCTAGGAAGGTATCGCGTCGCTCCAGCGATAAAGTATCGCTCTGGTCTGTGCAGGCCTTATATATTCTTCAGGAACTGTGAGAATTGTATGGGGAAAACATTATGACTGAAAGTTCTGTCATTCAGTCACAGAAGTGGAGCATTCAGTTTCAAAAGGCTAAACAAGTGTAAAAAAATTATGAAGAGAAGAGTGGACGTCCTAGCATTGTGACTGACATCTGGTTTCCAAAGTTGACCAAAAGATTTGCGAAAACAAACGTTTCACAATAACTGAGTTTCTTAAATGTTTCTTACAACTTTCACAGACTTTATTATTTGAAATTGTTTCACAGAAGCTAGGTTATTACCAACTTTGTACAAAATGGGTACCAAAAATGCTTACAGAATACCACTAAGAACAACGAATGGGGGCAGCTTTGACATTTTAGAGGCCTACAACAGTGGTGTTGATGCACTACTGCATTAACAGGGGATGAAATATAGGTGAAACATGTCAAATGTGAGACAAAATTACAGCCCATGGAGTGGGGGCACACAAGTAAAAAACCTAAAAAACCTAAAGGAGCTCCAGTCAAGGTAACTGAGGGGCTGAGATCATAGGTCGCAGAATTCTATGAAATAATAGGAATTTCAAAGCTTGTCCACTGCTTTGGTAAGTGCCTCAATTTGTATGGTGGTCCTGCAGGATAGTAGTATTTTAGCCCCTCTTTCAAATGTATATAGTAAAATGTTTTACTTGACTTGGTTTTTTTTGTATTCCAAAATGTTTCTTACTTCATGAATAGCTCTTTTATGTTATTTCTAAATATGTAAAATATAATTTAAAAAGCTTATATATTATTCATAATGAAAATAACAAGTACATTTAATCACTCATAAAATCAACCTTTGGTGCAGCGGAAGAATACCTTTGTCAACTACCTGACTGATTTAGCATGACAAAGTATCTCAGACAAATTTGTGTAAAAAATAACTAACCTAACCTCCACAGTTTGCTGAAAAGCAGTGGCATCTGTATAAAAAACAAGTAAGTACAGATAATACTTATTTATTGCCAACGCCTTGCGTCTTTTATATACAAACATGGAACAAGTTATGATGGTAATGACAGGTTAAATTGCCACACAAAACAAATAATATTCCTAAGCGGTAACAATTACAAAGTAAATGTTAAAAACAAATATAGTGAAAGTTATCTAAAAATAATTTAAGTGAAATCTATATCATGAAACTCTTTGCTACTTTACTAGGTACTTTCTATTTTTGCATCCAGAATTTCAAATTGTAATTAACAAGAATGATACATATTAAATAGTTAATCACTAGTTTGCTTACTTTAAAAAAATGGAGTTATGATTGTGATTTCGGGCAAGATGTTAGTTTTTAGTGAAATTGTTAATCACCAGATTCTGCCAACTTGTTGAGATTGCTCGAAGTGTCATCGATTTCAAGGTCGTCGACTCCATCTGTTGAGATGCTGTCAGATGATCCTTCCAGTGAGGTTGAAAGCGGGGATACACTCTCCGTCGTGGTGGCTGCGAACAGAATAAATGTTTATAAACAATCAGCAGGTCAAATGTTAAATTGGCTGATCAAAATCAGCAAAGCATAAACAAACAGCTTAAGGAACAGCTAAACATGAACTTATTTGTAGGAAATAAGTTCTTATACAGGCACAAAATAAAATCTTAAACTTCTTTAGAATTAGTCACAGACTAAAAATTTTAAGTAAATATTAATAATTGATGATGTTTGGTAACACTTGATAACTGTAATATGACCCTTTTGAGTGATGCATGTCAAGTTGCAAAATATAACTGAAAGGAGATAGATAACTAACTAATTCTGTGGCTTTCATAACATTGTATAATTTTCTAATTATATGTAAGAGAGGGGGAAATATTTTAGTGATAATACAGAGTGGCGCAAAAAGAATGGTCACATTATAGGTGAATATAACTTCAGTTTTTTTTTACATCATAACTTTAATTTATTGAAATTTTTGGGTTTCATGAAATCTCCAATTATGTTTAAGCCAATAATGTTAAAAGTGGCAATGAATGCACTTCCCTAATACAATTTTAATTCCTAAAATTGAAGTACATTGCCTAGTAAACCATCACAGCTTCGTGTCACCGGGGACTCTGGAGCACTGATTCTTTTTCACTTTTTGAACTTTATTTCAAGACCGCTGGGTGTGGACCAGTACATTTTACCACTCATCATCTACTCTGCGGTCTGAAATGCAGTGACCTATGGGATTATCAATCAGGGATTTTTCCATCTCTTGTAACATTAAAGTGCTGCCGAATAGCCACCCAGCTGGAAAAATATTACTTCGAAAAAAACTACTCAACAATGAAAACATGTTGAACTACTATTCACAGAGCCATCTATCATTAAACTGGCTAAAATGGTCGACACAAAGAACTCCGGTTGATGTCTCCCCTCCCTCCCCATCACTACTACCAAGCTGGTAAAAACCGATCATCCTTTTTGTACCACGCTTCATTTTGAGTGTATTTTAATTCATTTTGAGCAAGTGGGTTGGTGGAATGTGATTTTATATCATGCCTAATTAAGAACTGTTTAACACAGTAAATTTTACTGCAACAAATAGTCGCTTAATGTAGATTGTTTTCAGATAATAAATAAAAAAACAGAACCCATACTAGTAGTACTACCAGATACCCATACTAATAGTGAAACCAAAACCCATGTGCTAATGTAGTACAAAGAGTACTGGTGGTTTGAAATGTGTTTACAGTGAAAAATAAAAATATTCATACATTATCGACAGACCTCTCTACCAAGTCATTTGTATAAGATTAATTTGTCTCCAACTATTTAAATACGATTAAAAAAGGTCATAAACTCTCTAGGAATTTATTTATTACTAATGATTTAATTACAATTAATTTGTTAGGTTAGCGTAACAAAAACACTACACAAGGTGGACATGAGTATAGTTGTATGAAGTGATTGAAAGACAAAATCAGATAACATGAGCAAAAGAGATGCGACTAATTAATCAACAAAACAAAATACAAAAAAAGACAAGAAAACTGCCAAGTCAACCAAGGACATAAACATTGTAACTAATTTAATGTTCATTCAGAATGCATAAGCAAAATAACATAAACCTAAAAACATAGTAAGTTACTTTACACAATGAAAACTGTTGACCCCTAGCCTATAAATCATTAATCATTGGCATGGGAAAGGCTAATTGATCGTTATTCGAGGCCAAGCTGAGTGTGAAATATAGCGATAAAGAAAACTGCGCGTCTCTTGGCTGATGTGGCATATCAGTTGGCATTGGTTCGGTCAAGGTTAACACCTTAATACTTTAGAAATGGGATTATACAATAGCTTAATGATGAATTACTCAATGTTAAGCTTATAGTTGTCAACACGCCTAAAGCTATCTATGTATGTTTTAACATAGAGGACGGTAAAAAAAACTTTTTTTATTAATCTATAATTTTTTTGTTAGAAAGAACTATTAATTTTAGGACACAATTTTCCTATTAAATAGGTACAGTAGAGTTTTCTTTCGATAATGAACTGTAAATACAGCACTAAAAAAGTAAATTCAAGTTTAAATTAAAAAAAAAATTACAAAAACGAAAAAAAACTACTGTCGGAGTTGTGTCACGGAGATTAAAAGTCACAAAAGGGCAACAGGTGATAAACCATAGTTAATCATTGTATCCCTGATGGTTTTAGCAACCATGTAGCTGATTTAGGCATCAGTTATACAGGGTGTCCGGGCTAGAGGTATCAAGAAATAACTATCTCGTATGATATTAAAATGTAATTTTTATTTTAAAACAACTATGCCAACATGTAATAAATACAACCAAGATTGTGTGAACAAAGTTTAACGGCCGTATTTAAAACACAATGCCTAAAAACTACAAGTTAAGGAAAATGCAGTCTTTCCATTATTTGACCAAGCTCAATCATTTCTGGACATAACAAAAACTTAGCCACTAATGTGAATATCAGCCTAATGATGATGTTTACTGAGAAGTCAGCTGTTTACAACACCATTGTTGGCTTTAAATCCATAACATTGTTTGTAGTCATTCTGCTGTCACTGTTTTCATTTAGCTGTAAGCTGTAAGTTTCTAATGTTAAAAAAATGTGGACGCCCCAGCATTATCGATTGGACCTCTTGAGAGCGGCTTATGGTGATCACATTGAACTTTACTGAATAAGATACCAATCTTGGTTGTATTTATGACATATTAGCATAGATGTTTTAAAATAAAAATTACATTTTAATATCATACGAGATAGTTATTTCTTGATACCTCTAGCCCGGACACCCTGTACAGTATATGATTAACTAGTAAGTATTGAGATGTGTTATTGCTGGTTTCAGAGGCTACTTCACTGATACGCTAGTAAAAACTAATTTAATTCTGACTATTAACAGACAATTAAAAGTAAAGTATTGTAGATTTTACATAAATTTTTTTTAATAATCTTTTATAAATTTTTTTAATTGACATCATTTATGTCTCAGTTAACAACTTTCCTTTAAGGAAGAAAACTAGGAAAAAAACTTCCTTCTACTACATTATTTTACTAAACGCTTCACCATGGTATTTTTACATGATTGATTTAGATTCTGAACTCCTTAAAACCGAGTTGCGTGGACACTACTCACTGTCGGTTTTCCCGTCGCTGAGCAGTGAAAGTCCCAGCACGTTCCTCCGTCGCTCCTCTTGCTTCTGCCGTCGCCGCAGTCTGATCCGCTGCTTCAAGTGGTTTATCTCTTCATCACTCTCTTCAATAGTGTCTTCCGCCACTTTGGCCCACATGTTGAACTTAACCTGGAAACATACAACAAGTCATCAGTAACAGCTTTAAAATTCTATAGCTTGGACATTGGTTTTTTAATAAATAGCATTCTCTTAAAAATATGATGAATAAAAAATCCTCCATAGAATTAACCTAAAATTAACTGCAAGCAGGCAACATCAAGAGGAAAAAAGTGCAATGAATAATATAAACACAGTATACTAATCATAGTTTTGAAGGATAAACACTTGTAATTTAAAACAATATTTTGATCATATTGCATTTATTATTATAAAATGATTGTAGCCTAAGGGTATTGAACTGTGAACACTGGATACCGAAACTACACAAACACAAATTAAGACACACCGAAAAACTTACCTGCTCAATAGCAGCAATCATGGCTTCAGAAATAGCGAAATGTGCGTTCTCTCGGTCGAGTTCGGCTTTGGCCCCAGCAAACTGGCCGGAGGACAGGAAGCTGGCGAGACTCTGCCCCTGGGCGGGACGGGGGAAGAACCCAGTGGACATCGGCTGGACACTGTTGCCTCCGGACTCCATGAAGCTCTTCCTCCGGCTGTTCTTGATTCCATACCGCACACCCCCCGACTTGAGCCTCACCCGTCGCTGGAAACTCTTCAGCGAAGAGCTTTCCACCAACGAACTGTCTGTCTCCTCGTAAATGCTGTTTGAAATTTCATGTACGCTCTTGCAACTCCGGCTCTTACCCTCTAAAATATCCGAGCTCCCGTTGCTGCTAGTGATAGAAATGTTCACTTCACGGTTTTTCCTCTTGATTTTGATCGGTTCACTTTTAGAGACGTCTTTTAGAATTATAAGTTCGTTTGTGTTGCCTTTATTACTTTTCTTTAGGATCCCTTTCTTGATGGTGCTCTCTTTCTGCAGCTGTTTGTAGTCTATTTTCAGCACACTTGGCGACAAAGTCTTGTGCTCTACCATGTTCGGCGAGGATTGCACTGGGTGTATCGCAGGGGATGAGGGAAGAGTGCAAGGTCGTCGGGATACAGGAGCGCTTTTTGGTTGTCTTTGTCTACCTCTGTCTGCCGTTTTCTCTCCACTCACTTCTAAGAGACAGGGTAGACTTCTCCAGTTTCGCAGGACAGGTAGTTTTTGTTTCTTCAAATCATGATTCTCTGATTTATTAGTCAGTGTGGACTCTTCAGTGGCCAAAGACGGCGCCACTGTGGGAGGAGTTATGGCTGCCAATTCTGTTTCCAATGGTGGAAGCTTATTTTGGACTTTGGCTGCTCTTTGCATGGCATCAGGAAACGATGAACAGCGGCGATGAGCCTTCCACCTCGCCAGGAACTGAAACAAACACAAAATCACAGAGTTCATTTTCAGGAAACAGGAAAATCAGTTTATCATTTGGTTGTGAACCGAAGGGTCAACCATTTTAGGTTTCCACATAAATTTATTAAAAGTGGATATATTTTTTACCACTCCAAAAAATCTATTTTTATTGGCATATATGGTATTAGTAATAAGATTTGATAATTTCTTTTTTATTTGTTTTCCAGACCTTTAGAAAACATTAAACATTCTAAGTTCCAATGTTTATTTAGTTGTTTGTTTCGCATTGATAAATGTTAATAAAAATTATTATTATTTTGTAAAGTTTATTTAATGTGTTAATATTTTAGACACAGTTAAACATCTAATGTTTCTCTTGGATGAATGTATTTGGAATACTAAGTGTAGTCTTTTATAACTTTCACTATGTAGCCTAGTAGTTTTCGAAGACTCACTGTTAATTGGTGAATGATTTAAAAACGTCCACTTCCCTCAAGTCAATCAAGCATACCAGTCCTTGCCTAAACATGTGCTATTTTCTTGACAAAGAGGTTTTCTAATTTTTTTCCAACAAGATTTGTATTGGTCTCTGGTGTATTGTTTTGTAACTAATAAATGAATAACTAGGAAAGACAACGGTTGGTAGTGGATAAAAAAACATATAAAGAAAACAGTCAACTTATAAAGATTGTTTGAGAACTTTTATTCAGAACTGAATTTTTGTTATTAGTCATCCTCATGAGACATATTTTTGAAGATCCTTAAAGGAAGGTTTATATTTTGTTACTAATAACTACTTTATCTGTTTAATTAATCGAAATAATTATAAAATCTTAAAACTATCAAGTTTTAAATATAAAATTATTACACAGTTAAGTTAAACTGAGCAAGTATTCAGTTTCAAGTACTTAAGCGTGGTAACATCTTGAGATTCAAAACACAGCTGTTTACTTTTAATGATAATAATCCAGAAGCTTTGATAAATTTTAAACTTATAGTACCAGGTTAACCGAGCCTTGCTCGTTGGTTTTTACTCACTTTTGTTATAGTGTCATGGCAATCAAGCTTTCCAGACTCTTCACAGATAACAGCTGTTAAAAAACTGCTTAAAATTTATTTTAATTCATTTTTGTTTACTTTTCGTTGTTATTTCGTTACCAAAATAGCAACCCATAAGACCAATGTTAAAAATTGTGATTTTTAAACTTAAATTCAGACAAAATTCGATTTTTTCTGGGATTGAGGCGGTTTTTGAGCTTATTTTTGGGCCAAAACGCCCTTAAATGCAAAGTTTAAGCAAAATCTAACAGCTAGATTTCGAGATCGTGGAACACACATCCCTTCAGAAATTCCTCGTATTATATTATAGGATAGGATTTTCAATAAAACCATATTGATAATATATTACTAATAAACATTGCACCCACAGTACTTTACTGTACAATGGAAATGGAAATTATGGGTAATACAAACATACAAACATCTGTTAACAACAAATTGATAGTAAGTTTTGATAATAACCATTGCAGTTTTAGCTCACATATAATTGAGTATAATTCTCTAGTAGAGCATGAAATAATACAGTAATAATAATTATGACTGATGTCTATAATTGATATTACTATGAATACAAAGAAGTGTTTACATTTACAAAGCAAATATTGCACTGTAAACATAACAATTCTTTGGAGTCATAGTAATATCAGTCACAGACCGTATGCTAAAATGCCAAGCCTGTTACACTTTTTCTTTCTGGCAAGAGCCGTCTTAGATATCCAAGCAAAGATACCTTATTAGAGTATGGGATTACCCCAGTTTTTTTTCTTTTTTTTTCTTTTTAAAGATTTGATACATATAACATCTTTAAATAATTTGGCTTTTTACAAATCAACTTTTTAAAAATAAATAAATAAAAATAAATAATCAATTTCTTTGGTTAGTAATAAATAAAAAGCCTTTTCAGGATGTCCTCAACCACTATAACCAAACCTTCCCCACTCAATACTGCATGTTTTGATCGGATTCACATTTTAATTAGTTGTCAGGATTTAAATAACTTATTGATTCGGGTTTTCACTATGCACGTAGCTTCTATTCATGTGTTATGGAGTGAGTGAGTTTCACTGATAACATAAAAACCGTATCAATTAAAAGTTACAAAACTTTTATATTATTTATAATTTCAAGAAATGTGTATTTAAGTTAAAAATCCGACCAACCTCATTGTGGATCGACCATTCCTTATCGGAGAAGAGCAAACTGGCGATATCCAAACCGACGTAAATGTCCAACACCATCATGAACGCGTCATCAAATCCAACAACCCTCCCAGTCAACAGCTACAATAAACTGACGACAAACTCGCCCTTGCGACGGCTTTATTGAATGAAGGTTTCCCAACGATATTGGATGGAGGCTGGGCCGCGAATGCTCAGTCAATGCTCTTGTGTAGCTCCGCCGGGTTATCAGCCGTGACCTTGGGGAGATCGGCACACAGACACACAGACACTCGACACACAATGTCCGGTCAAGGGGGTTCATCTGGCAGGTGGACTTTCAGCCACTACTACGGCGAACACACGGACGGTTAACTAGTTTAGTGATAAGGAAGTAATAAAGAACATGACCTGCATCCAAATCAGCAATGTTATCTGTGAAATTATTAGACTGAAACTTGCTGATTAAGTTTACAACAACATTAAGTTAATTTGACATTTTATTGCTTTTATGTGGGTTTCCCAAATTTGTTTGTCACCTATTTAAAATATGGAACTTGTGTAATTTTTTTTATTAAGTGGCAGTGTCATTTTTTATATTTTGATTGATTAAGGGGTGTAACAAACAAACCTTTATAGAATTAGAAAGAAAAGTAGAAGATAAATTGTTATGAATTAAAAATCTCATGAAACTTCACAATAAAATTAAATTAGCTTTTCATGTTGTTTTCATTTTTTGCAATTGTTTTATATTTTTAGAGTGAGGAGTTCAACTAGATAAATTGTTAGGTCTTAAATTGGAGTAATAATATGGTTAGTACCAGTTGAACCTTTTAGGCTTCAGCTGTGTGTGCAGGTCTGCAGAATCAGTTGTACAAATATTTATAACTCGTGGGAGAAGCCCAAGCCCAAGGACTGTTTTTACAACCACGGTTTGACATGACTGAGCAGATACTTCCAAACTTTGAGGTTAGTTTAACAGCATGCTAAATCAGGGCAGTAGGAAATAAGAAGAAAAAGAAGCACTATGAAAACTTTGAGAAGTAATCAGCTGTTTACTGCCACTGCAATCTTAATTAATTTTGGTCTAACATTTTTAATAACGTATCAGCATCTAGGCCTACTTTTACTACAGTACACTCTCGTTCATCCAACTCGGTGACATCAGAACTCCGCTTCATCAGAAGTGATAATAAAAATATTATTAACATTTTTTTTCTTACAAAAAATCATTTTTATGTTTAAGTGCCTGTATTCTCTAATTCTTTTTATTCGCAATAAAGTAATGTATAAAATTTGGATCACTTGTCACTTGACGTTTTTCATTATCTACATTCCTCAATGTGATTTACGAGCCTAGGTTCACACGGAAATAGAAAAAAACATGCAAGTAAACATCCAATTCCTAAACCATCTGTCTGTCTATCGCAAGAGTGCATCTGTATTACATAAAAAGGAGAATCGAAAATAAACTTAAAGCTATCGAAAGAATCGATACCGGTGAATCAGAAAGTAATATTGCTATGGAATATTGAGTGGGGACAGTGTGGGGATCTTTATTTCCTGCGTTGTTTTTTATCCCAACGAGTTTATTGTTATCATGTGACGTAGTTTCAGTATCTTATTTCTAGGGCAAATTTTCATAAATTAATTGCAGAAACGGCGATATCTATGACTCACTATGGACTTCAGTTAATCCAAATTTTTCGACATCCAAACCATCCGCCACATTAGTTTCAATGAACGAGAGAGCACTGTATACGAATTTAATCAATATATACATTTATTATGTAGACAATTAAAAAAAAAAAAAAAAAAAAAAAAAAAAATGGTGGGTGATAGCGCTTTTTTTTGCCATTTTCAAATTTAGCACACCAAAACACATAAAAATAAATAAGGGAAAATCACAAAAAACTTTTTTAGTCGCAGGCCTGTGGTTCCTAACAAGTACGTTCAAACTGTAGGAGTGGCTTCCAAGTTCAATAAAACATGCCCTACTACGCAGCAACACAAATAACAATTGAACCACAAGTTACACCAACGAGATAACCTCCGGCGACTCCTACAAACCTCTTTATATTTCTTAATGTTAATGTCTGATAACAGAATCAAAAATAAAACCATAAAAAACTCACATCAAATTGAATTTCACTCAATTGAGTAATTCTGTACTCAGATAAAAACGTCCGATACAGAATAATTTGCACAGCTGCATGTTTAACAAGTGGAAATACTTGTGTAGTCACTGAATATAAAATTCTTAATTTTTCTGAAATTATCTAAACAAACTATTAAATTTAATTAACACATTTTTAATTTTTCTCAATAATTAATGGGATGATAAGAACGCTTTTAAACTATCAATTGAATTGGCCTGGCAATGGCCTTTCGGTGTAAAATTGTTTCTTTATAAAAACAAAAACACCTGAGCAAATGTTTAATTTTCTGGACAAACGTTTGCTATGTAAGCTATTCTTAGCACACAACGCAACCAGAGGCAAGTAAATACCTGCATCTATAAGGCCAGCTGTTAATTAAAATCTTTGTGTTTAATACTGGAAGCTATTTATGAAAGCATTTTGCTCATTATTTCTTAATCAATTTATTGTTTGTGATGTCCAAAAAATTGCCTTCATCTATGAGGCCAGCTGTTTATTAAAATCTTTGTGTTCAATACGGGAAAAGCTATTTGTGAAAGCTTTTTGCTCCCTTATTTTTTAATCAATTTATTGTTTGTGATGCCCAAAAAATTTTCACATTTTAAAGTTTTGCAATAATAATCCTAATTTTAAAATTTACATTGATGATAACATAATAGATGAAGTTGAAAATACCGCACTTAATTTTTAGTACTTCATATTGATACTTATTCGAGTTGGGACTTGCATGTTGACAACATTTTATCAAAAATAAACTCTGGAATATATGTTTTAAAAATGTGGTATCTATCTATATATATATATAATTCTGCAAGCGAAATTTTTTTAGCAAAATTGTGAATGTTATACAAATTGCAGGAAAATGGGAGTGGACTCAAATCATAGTTCTCGGTCCCATGCATGTGGGAAAATTATCAGCGAATCTATAAAGTTACCAGGAGACGAGGAATAACGTAAAACGTCCTCTATAAGAATAGCTTGGGGATTAGAAAAACGTAAACTGAGCACATCGAGAGGCACAATAAGCGGCAAGCAAAACAACCCCTCCCAGCAGTGGCTAAGCCTACACTGAAGCACTATGCTTCAGGCGGGATCGCTATGTAAAATTCAACACAGGCCATCTGGTGCGCCCGCTACCGCACTACGTTAATTAATATAAATAACACTCAACATGTTAAGGAGCTAATTATGACTCAATAACATGAGGATGTCTGACTAAATCAACAAATCCTCTTAGGCGGCAGTCCAGCACAAGTGTATAATCAATAAGAAGACTCAATTAAAAAAAATGTTACAATAATAACATCCATTGTTTTCGCATTAGTGGGACGAACAGAAACAAAAACGATATGGTCCCATATTTATCAAAATATATACTGTAACACAAAATAACCACATTTTACTTGTTGACTCACCAGACTAGGGTCGATATCGGTCAGAAGTGACAGCTGATTCTCCTCAACAGCCCGGAGACAGATGAGCGTCGCCTCGCTATACCTTGGCTGACACAGGAATGCCGACGCCTCGTAGCAGCTGCCCAGGTGTTCCCTGTCTGATAACAGCCACGACAACTTCTGTGACAGCGTATGGCTCTCCAGGCTACGACATGACATGGCAGGTTAGGTTATGTAGCCTCACTATACCTCAGCAGCGGATATGGCAGCGGAACGCCAACACCTTCTAGCAGCTGCCCAGGTGTTCCCCTTCCATAGTAGTTTTCGTCACTAGGAACATAAGTAGCTCTTCTTGGTGCACAACCGTGTTTAAAAAGCGAGGCACAGCCGAGCTGAGGCTGAGGTTCTTTGTTTTATGTAGGCCAGAAATAAAAAGAAAGGTTCAATCCTGTCGATTTTGGACGTGAGAAACGTGGTGTGCACTTATGACTCATTTTCAAGTCCTCGTCCGGACCATCGGAGTCCGAATGAGTGGGAGTCGTTTGTATCTTATTAATGAAATTCACTAAATGGCATAAAACATATTTAGGAATGTGGTAATAATTTTTTTATAATACATTAAAAATATATTTATTAACAATTTTTAATTAATATATTGTTGTTTAGTAATATCAGGGCTTGTAACAGTTCTTGAGGTTGATAAAAATAAAAAATAACCTTGAATAAACCCAAAATGTCGCTAAAAATTCCAAAAACCGGAGATTTATTGGGATATTAAAAATAAGTAGGCAATAGAAGTGATGTAAGATAGTTTTGAAGTAGGCAAGTTATAATCTACTAAAGCAATAATAATAATACATTTTTTAACATAGGAAAAAATCCTCCCCGATCTGTTTCTCACTTTTTCTAATTTTTCCTTTTTTTTAAAATATATCTAGTTTTTACGACCTTCATCCAAATCAAGCAATAAAAAAACCTAATTGCAAAAAAAATAATAAAAAATAACCAAAATCCCCCAAAAAATAACAAAAATAACCAAATTAAAAAAAAAAAAAATAGTTTGAAACAGAATGTTCAATGACATTTTATATGTGAAGTCATGAGCTCACACATGCAGCATGTTTTTGGTACGTGCCCTTGCCATGGAGTAAGCTTTTACCTTTTGTAGAGCCAGTTGGACGCCTTGTCCTTGACACTTTTCGCAGCATCCAACACAAACGTCGGCGACGCAGCAAGGGTGGGCTGCAGCCAACTCAGGCCTTGAATGAATATCCACACGTCCGGGTCCCCCTGAAGGAAAAATTATGTTAGGGATAAAAAGGACACACGGAAAACTCTTGTTCAGCTTTTTTCAATGCTTTAAAAATCACTAAAATCAATTGCATCAGCATCAGATAAAATGCCTCAAATTTAATTTTCAGTTATGGTAAATGTGTGATGATTTATCGGTATTTTAATTTGTATATTATATTTTATATGCTTTACAAGCAATAATTATGGATGCATTTTTGGAAGTCACACTACAGATCAACGGTGTCAGACATTTTACGCACCTTGAAGGGCCAACTGGTAAAACAATCTTCTAACAAAAAATACTAGCCAAAACGACTAAAAAATTCTAAAAACAGAGACAAAATGTAAGATAATTAGTTCCGAATGTGAGACTGAGTCATGGTTTCAAAATCAGCTACAGCTTTCAAGTTGCAGCACTGTGCAAGGGGGCCCATGTCAACAGGAATCAGCATACACATCTGTCTAAGGCTGTGCCAAAGCCCTCGTTCTAATCCTAATTTTGAAACAATGCAATTTTAAGCAATGGGACATGGATACAAAAAGCTACAAAAGTATCTCCTAATCCCAGATTAGGATTGAAACCCAGATGGATACAATTGTAGCCACGTAGCCACGAATGTGTTAAATAAATTCTGTTATAGTGGAAATATTGGTAAATAACTATTGTATATAAAACAGGTCACACAAAAAAAGAGCGAGTGATGATGATCAATTACATGTTAATGATGAATGTAAAGCATGAAATAAAGAGAACAGAAATAAACATTTTTAAGCAAAAGTTGGATGGTCATAACGTTTTCTAGATTTTTTATTTCATAATGTAAGCCTACGTACTTAGAATAGTAATAAAGTAAAATATTACAATTGAGTTCTTTTTTCAATAAACAAATAAAAAATAAAACATACAAAAAGTAGTAAATAAATTTTAATTTTACTCTTGTAGATTTTATTGTGTCATTAAAATAAACTATCAATGTTCAAGTATAGTAAATCAAGTTCAATATTTGATTATTAATTAAGTTAAAAAAAGAATGGCAAAACATAACTTGTACCTGTGAATGAAATTCTACTTGAAACAAAACTTTTTACAGTTTTGATGAGGAAAGTAACAAATAATGAAATGGTGACAAAAAGAATGTCCCCACTGCTAGATTAGATTATTCCACTGAGTCATCTGGTGCCCCCACAACAATGATACATCATTAAACGACATGATTTTAATAGAGATTAGAGCTTGTTGGCTAGATTTTATGGTCATTACCAGAATTATATCCTAACTTATTTATTGATGAAAATGATACTAAGGAAATAAATTTTTTACCTTGTAGACAACTGATCAATTAATTGATACAGTACTAGTTAATTACAAATTTAAAAGGGTTGGAACCAACGAGAAATCTTATGAGAATACAATGTTTGATAGATAAACCCCATAGTTAGAAAAAAATACTTTTAAACAATATAGGTACCTAAATTTAATTCTTTTTATAATAATTTTGTTGTAGGCCTATAATTTTGAAACTGTAAAATTTAACAGGTTTGGGATGTTATTGAAATAACCTTTGAATTCTTTAAATTTGTCTAAAAGAAATAATTCTTATTATTGAAAATTTTCCAATAAAATTATAAGTATACCGGTACATGATAAATAAAATAAAAAATGATGATCACTAAATACTTTAGATCAAACTACATTCACACATAACTGACAAACAACCAACCATGGACAAATGATGAATCACTTTCCTCTATGTACTATTTTCAAACAATCTGAATGAGAGAACAGTAGAAAAACACAAGTTTTTGGAAAGATAAGAGTCGTGCGTCAACAAAAGGCGAACAGACTTAGTGCACTTGGTGTACTTTGGAACTCAGCAAGTTTGTATTTGATGCACTGTTATCTTCACTACTGGCCTTGACACTATTGTGCAACTGTGTTTAGTTCTGCGCACTTCAATATAGGAACACACCTGAGTATGACTCATATCACGCTGCTAGACAGTGATAAGAAAGGAATGTCTGTGGATAAGAGTGAGTCATTAAAGGTGAGCTGTCAGAATGACCTAAATTGGGAGCCTTTAAGTCCAGGACCACCATATAAGTTTATAGCATCAACCCCAAAACTCTTTATGAGGGTTTGTTAAAAATGTTGTCTAACAGGTGTTGGCAACTTCAGATTCAAAGGCGAGCTCTATAACCACACAGCTACCCCGTATGTTGGTTAACTGGTGGAGTAACATAACAAGCTCAAACTCGTGGCTTGTTCTATTGTTTGATTATAATCTAATGTATTATTAGTGTTATGATACACCAAATTTAAATTTAAACATTAGCACTAACATACATATAAAAATTTTCCAAACAAATTGTTTACATTGTTCTTCTTAGTTCATACAAATTTACTCGGTACAATCCAAATGCAGTGGGTCGAGTCGAGTATACTGATCCACTAGGCCTATGGAGAATGGTGTCTGATACTGACTGAGACGGGAATATTCTTCAGCCAAAATCAATACACCCCAATGACAAATGGAAGCTGGATCTAACTCCTTAACCTCTTTTAAATATTAATTTCACTCATGATAGATCTGCAAATTTTCATGATGTGCTGTGGCGCTATTCAGCCAACATTAGGTCTGTAAATTTTACTTGATTGTTATGTGGATGGCACTAGTTTACAGCGGACTGTGGTGGTTTAGTATTTTATTGCTCAATTTGTCTGACTTTTCCTCATTCAAAACAAGTCACCTTATAGTGGTGAAACAATATTTTTTCTGTCTCGACAGTAATAAGTAGGCCAAACTCATGTCTTTGGCAAGAGCATCCTCTAGCTGCTCCATTGTAACAGTTGATTTACTGAGTGATTGAGTTCATTTGAGTTTTAGTTACCGCTTGTTATTTTCACCGTGAATAACTTTTAACAGTATTTTTTACATTTTTAGCAATAACGTACTTAACCTAACTGCCGCTGGACACTGTAAACTTGGCAGAGAGCGAGTAGCCGGAGTCAAGTGGAGATGAATTTGCCGAGATCCTTGCAGACGTGGCTGTATTGATTAATCAGAACTCACAAACTGTTTATCACGAAATCTTGTAATTTTCACACAATGTCCATGGAATACTCTGTTTCCAATTTATTCCTTTCTCATAAGGTCAAAGTAAGAATAATCTTAAAAACTAGTGATATCCACATAACAAACAAGTATCAAAAAAATAATTCTAACCTGTTGACTGAGTGTTTTGCAGCCGTGTTTGAATATCTTGCAGACAACATTGTGTAGTCGGTTGAGGCCTCCGTATACGTGCCAAACATTCGACACCTGACTGACTAACAGACCCTCAACTGTTGTCTTTAGTTGCTTAAGAAGCTGTTGGTATTGGTCATCCATCTCACATCTGGAAAATATTTGTTAAATTAATGAAGAATCTAAGTATGGAAGTAGATACCAAACATAACTTACTATACAGCAAGCGGGTGTGGAGCACTGAGGGCGAATGACTATTCTGACGATACACCTGAGGCCTGTTTCATAAAACTTCTAGACTATTACTGTATTACTAGTCCCTGGACTGGTATTACTAGTGAATTTTACAAGTCTGTGTTTCATAAACTTACAAGAGTAAAATAATAGTTACTAGTGTAGGGACTAGCAATACTAGTGTTTTTTACCAGTGTAGACTAGTTTTTGTTACATAAAATTCTACACTAGAATTTTAGATTAGTAAATACCAGTGAATGTCTACCAACCTAACCCACGTCCGTAAACTAGTAAATAGTTTCTATTAGTGTGTTGTTATTCCCACTTTAGGGATTAAAAAGATAATTCTTCGATGTTTTGACAAATTTATTTTGTGGTTATTTTTAGGGTAGAGATGAAATATTTCAGGAATTAATTCAAGGGATATAAAAATAATAAAAATACCCCCGTCCCATCAGACCTGCATACTCAGCAAGTTTCCAATGGAATTTCAAATTATTTACTTTCCCCATAAAAACACCATAGGATCGGGTATGTAGGTTTGCTGCCATTGGGTGTTGTTGGAAAATCTAAGTTAATCAATAATTGGTGAATGTAAACACAAAATTGTATCAAACTCTGGCAATTTTTTTATTTTTCCCATAAACACCATGGGGGTGAGTATGTAAGTTTGCAGCCGTATGGGTTTTGTGAGCAAGTATAAGTTAAACCTTATATAGATAATGTACATGCCAAATTGATTAAGTTATGTCAATAAATAAGCAAGATATAGGGTTTTCTTGATTTTCCATAAGAATAACATGGAAAACACATTTATGGATTTGCCCCGTGACCAGTTATGCTATCATAAAAATTTAAAATACCAAATTGTTTGTTTTTTTAAGCTCGTTTAAATGGTTTCAGTTAAAACTGATGAATTTTAAAAACTGAGGTCCAAAAATGCCAAAAACCCATTTTTGACAATTTTGAAACCATATAAAACCCCGTTCCCATAACCCGATAGTGCTGGTTTGCGAACTCATGCAAATAGACCTGGTCCTACACCTTTATAAAAAATTTCTTCAAAATCGGAGGTCCTTGTCAAAAGTTATCAGTACCACGGACACACACACACACACACACACACACATATATATATATATATATATATATATATATATATATATATATATATATATATATATATATATATATATATATATATATATATAAGTAGATAGTACTATGGGGTTCCTAGGACACTTTTGGAGACAATAAAAAATCAAACAAATTTCACAGTTTTTTAATACAATTATGCAATATTTTTGCCACTTTTTGGCCAATTTTTAGATTTTGTCAAATTGTCATAAAAAATATGCAAATTTGATGAAATTTTTAATAAATATGCATGAATTTATATGAAATTGTTTACAGAATAAAAAGTTTTTTAAAACCAGTAAAATTATAATTTTTTACAAGATGATTTAAAATTTATTATCAATACAATTATACTAAAATAATTATTCAAATTTAACTAAAGCAGTTTCTTTATCATCAAAAGTCTTAAAAGCCGTGACAATTAAATTTAAATCTTTTTTATTTAATTCTTTAATAGTTTTATCATCAATTATATTAGTAAATCTTTTTGGTAAATGTATTTTACATTTTTCTAACTCAACAATAATTGTATATCCATATTTATCTTTAATTCTTTCAAATTTTTCAATTTTATATTTTTCATTTAAATTTAAACTTTTTAATGGTTTATATTCTTTAAATCTTAATTCTCCAATATTATTAATTTCTTCTAACAGATCCATTTATATAGGGAAAAAATATTACAAATTCATTTGTGATAGATATGTTAAAAAGTTATCATTATAATTAGGTTTCATACAAAAATCCATATTTAAATATTTAAAAATCATTGGTAATAATTTTTTATATGATATAATACTTTTCTTAAAACATAAATATTTATTAAAAACTAGTGTAATTTTTTCTTTATCTTCATGATTCAATTCAAAATTAATATTGTATATTTTGTTTAAAAATTGATAGTAAAATATCCAATTTGTATAATTCCTTTGTTTAAAAAATAATTTTATATTCTTAGGTGTTATTTCAAAATGATTGGAAATACATAAAATATATAATTCATTAATTAATTGGAGTGTTTTATATGGTTGAAAATGGTTAAATTCTCTTAAAATATGTTTAAGATGTTTATTCTTATTACTTTTTCTCTTAATTTTTTTTCATAAATAATTCTTTTACATATATTACATCCTACACAATTTCCAATAATAGTAAAATTAGTTTGATTATGACATCTATAACACATATCCATTTATTAAAAAAATACTTTATACATAAATGAATTGATTCAATTCATTTATGTATAAAATATTTTTTATATATAAATGAATGAACCAATTCATTGTCACAAGTGTAAGAAAAAAACTAAAAATATTAATCCACAAATTGTTGAAATGAAAAATGGATTATATAGAATTGCTACTAAATGTTCAATTTGTAAAACAAATAAAAGTAAAATTTCAAGAAAAGAAGTTAAACCTATAATTAAAAAAGAATTAACTAAAAATGAACAAATAATTGAAGCAAATGAAATTCATGCTCCAATCAGAAAGAAATTTCTAAAAAGAAAAATAATTACATTAGGTATTGATGATTTATGGGCAGCAGATTTAATTATAATGAAAAATTATGAAAAAGAAAATGATGGTTATAAATATATGTTAAATGTGATAGATACTTTCTCAAAATATGTTTGGTCAAAACCATTAAAGAAAAAAGATGGAAAAACAGTTTCTAAAGCATTTGAAGAAATAATTAAGGATGCAATTAAAATTAATCATAAATCACCTAATCTTTTACATACAGATAAAGGATTAGAATTTATCAATAAAGATTTTAATGAAATATTAAATAAATATAATATTAAATTGTATCATACAGAAAATGAAGAAAAATCAAGTATAATAGAAAGGTATAATAGAACACAAAATGAAAAAATGAAAATACAATTTGAAATTAATAAAAATTATAGATGGATAAATATTTTACCAAAAATTGTTAAAGACTATAATAACTCATATCATTCAACAATTAAAATGAAACCAATTGAAGTAAATAAAAATAATGAAAAGGATTTATTAGATACTGTTTTTAAATATAAACCACCAAAAATAATAACCAAATCAAAATTTAAAATAAATGATAGAGTTAGAATTGGAAATAAAAAATCAACATTTTCTAATAAATATAAAAATAATTGGTCTAGAGAAATATTTATAATTTCTAAAATTAATAATACAAATCCAGTTACATATAGTATAAAAGATCAAAATAATGAAGATATTATTGGAAATTTTTATGAATATGAATTGAAAAAAAAAACAATTTGTAAATTTTATTTTATATAAATGGAAAAGAAATGTTTAAGGTGTAAATTATATAAAGATATATCTAAATTTTATAAAGATAAAAATACTAAAGATGGGTTTTATCATTATTGTAAAGAATGTAAGGATTTGTATTATGAAAAATTATATGATAATATTAAAGTTAGTGAATTAAATGAAAAACAATGTCATAAATGTAAAGAAATTAAAGATATTTCAAATTTTAATAATTATCATTATAGTAAAGATAGAAAAAATGCAATTTGTATACAATGTATTAGAGAAATGTTTTTAAAACCACAATTTTGTGAATGTGGAAGAAATATTAAATGGACTAATAATTATTTAAGACATTTAGAAACTAAAATTCATGACAAAAATATAACAAAACTAGAAAATTTAAAAATATGATAAAAATAATAATTTTACTTGTTTTAAAAAAAGTTTAAATTTTATTGAAAAAATACTATAGAAAACTTAAATTGACTTATGAAAATACAACTATTGATTTTATTGAAAAAATACTCTAGAAAATTTAAATTAACTTGTGAAAAGTTGACTATTGATTTTATTGAAAAAATACTCTACAAAACTTAAATTAACTTGTGAAAAGTTGACTATTGATTTTATTGAAAAAATACTCTAGAAAATTTAAATTAACTTGTGAAAAGTTGACTATTGATTGAAAAAATACAATTTAAACTATAAATTACCTAGAAAAAAGTGGAAAAACTTCTCATATTTTTAAGAGTTTTATTTCTAAGTAAAAATTATTTCTAATAAATGGAACGAACAAATAAAAATATTAATTGTCCTTATTGTAATAAAAATATATTATATAAAAATTATGATAGACATTATAATTCAACTAAACATTTACTAAATAAACAAAAATATGATAATAAAATATTTGAATTAAAACATTGGTGTAAAAATAATAATATATATAATTATAAAAATAAAACTTTAGATGAATTAACAAATATTAAAGAAACATTTGATCTTACAAATTATTCATTATTTAATATAGTAAAATTAAATGAAATTGCAAAAAAATTATCTGTCAGAAATTATGAAAAATTATCTAGAGATGAACTAATTAAAAGATTAAACAAAATTAAAGAAAATCCAAATAATTTAGAATATAGATCATTTAAATATATTAAAAATTTAGCAATTAAAAATAGTATTAAAATTGTTAATAAAAATAGGAGAGAATTGATTGGATTATTAAATGATTATTTTAAAAATAAACCAATTCCAAAAGAAAATATAATAAATATTCAAGAAGCTTCATCATTAAAAGGATATTTTCAAGATTATATTTTAACAAATTCAAATGATGATTTAGATATTAATGATTATTTAGAAACTCAAAGAAATGAAATAAAAAAATTGATAGAAAAACAAAAATTCAAAAATATTAAAGGACAGATGGCTTTAGAATGTGAATATGAAAGAAAATTAATAAATGGTGAAATTCAAAATAGTAATATGTATTTTTGTATAAAAAGTTCAGATATTTTAAATATAGATGATTTTATTGATGATCAATTTAAGAAATTAATAGTTAGAGAACAACTAAATCAACCATCAAAAGGCTCTGGTTGGTCATTAAAAAGATGTGTTGAATTAAATCTAAAATTATCTAAAAATAATTCATTAAATGCTGGATCATATAAAGAATTACCAATGAAATTAAGAATAAAAAATGTTGAGTGAATTTTAAAAATAAAGATGAATATTGTTTTATTTATGCAATTAGATGTGCCATTGATAAACCAAACGAACATGCTGAAAGAGTTAAACAATATCAAAAATATATAAATGATGATATTTTTAAAGGTTTTGATTATCCAATAACATTAAAAGATATTAAATTATTTGAAAAAAGATCGTTTGACTCTAAATATAACTATCCATCAATGTCAATAAATATTTATAGAATTGATGAAGATGAAAAAATAGTGCCATTACAAATATCTGAACATTATAATGTAAAATTAGAAATTGATTTATTATATTATAAAATTGGTAATAATTGTCATTATATATTAATAACAGATTTAAATAAATTAGTGTATTCTCAATTATCAAAACATAAAACAAAAAATATATTTGTAGAAGATGTTTGACTCATTTCTACAAAAATAAAGACTTGAATAATCATTTAGAAATATGTAAATCATTAGAACCTTGTAGACCTATAATGCCATTTCCTGGTCAAAAAGTAAGTTTTAAAAACTATTACAAAAAGTTTGAACATCCATATGTGATTTATATGGATTTTGAAAGTAAATTAGAAAAGATTGATAATTGTAAAAATAATCCAAATTGCTCATATACAAATAAAATTCAAAAACATATACCATATGGATTTACAATCTATTTAGTATCTAGAGTAACTAATAAAATGTATAAACCTATTTGTTATAGAGCAAAAAATGAAGAAGAATTAATAAATGTACCAAATAAATTATTTGAATATTTAGATGAAATTTCAAAATATATAGCTAAAAAATATAATTCAAAAAATAAAAAGCCTATGAATTTAACTAATGAAGAAGAAATTAATTATCAAAAAACTAATATTTGTCATATTTGTGAAAATAGTGGTTTTGATGATGATGAAAGAAAAAAGGTAAGAGATCATTGCCATTTAACAGGAAAATTTAGGGGTGCTGCACATTTAAATTGTAATTTAAATCTAAAATTCCCTCAAAATATTCCTATATTCTGTCATAATAGTTCAAATTATGATACACATTTGTTTATAAAAGAATTAGCTAAAAAATATGGTAAAATTGATTTGTTAGCTAATACAGATGAAAAATATATAAACTATTCAGTAAATTCTGGTTATGGTTATGAATTTGAAGGTCATAAACCTAGAAAATTTATAAAATTCTCATTTGTAGATACATTTAGATTTATGGCTACATCAATTGAAAAATTAGCTAAAAATCTTAAAGAATTTAAACATATAAATAAATTTATAAAATAAAATGATATAATTGAATATGATAATGAAACTTTAAAAATATTAACTTCTAAAGGTGTATTTCCATATGAATTTATTGATTATGTCTAAAAATTAAACTATGATAAAATATTAGAAAAAGATCAATTTTATAGTTGTTTAACTAATGAAAATATAAGTGATGATGATTATAAACATTATATAAAAGTTTGGAATAAACTAAAAGTAAAAACATTAGGTAACTATTCAGATATATATAATATTCAAGATGTTCTTTTATTAGCTGATATATTTGAAAATTTTAGATCTGTTTGTTTGAAAAATTATCAATTAGATCCAGCACATTATCTAACATCACCATCATTAGCTTGGGATTCTATGTTAAAATTAACAAAAATTAAACTAGAATTAATAAGTGATTATAATATGTATTTAATGATTGAAAAAGGTATTAGAGGTGGTATTTCACAATGTATAACTAGATATTGTAAAGCAAACAATAAATATACAAAAAATTATGATAAAACAAAACCTGAAAATTATATGTTATATATAGATGCAAATAATCTATATGGATGGGCTTTAAGTCAAAAATTACCTTATAAAGATATAACATGGATGAATCCTAATACATATACATTAAATGAATGGGAAGAAACAATATTAGAATTAGATGAAAATGCTGAATATGGATATATATTAGATGTTGATTTAGAATATCCTATTGAATTACATGATGACCATAAAGATTTACCATTAGCACCTGAACATTATAATAATAAGCTTTGCACAACATTATTTGATAAAAAAGATTATGTTATTCATTCAAGAAACTTAAAATATTATCTACAAAAAGGATTAAAACTAAAGAAAGTTAATAGAGTTATAGCATTTGATCAAGATGATTATATGAAAAAAATATATTGAATTAAATACCAAATTAAGATCCAAATCAACATCAGATTTTGAAAAAGACTTTTTTAAATTGATGAATAATAGTGTTTTTGGAAAAACTATGGAAAATGTTAGAAATAGATGCGACATTAAATTAGGTGATGAAAAGTTTTCATTAAAACAAGCAAAAAAACCTAATTTTAAAACATTTAGTATATTTGATAAAGACTGTATTGCTTCACATATGATAAAAGAAAAGGTTAAGTTTGATAAACCAATCTATATAGGATTTTCAGTGCTTGATTTATCAAAATTACATATGTATCAATTTTATTATGAAAAATTAAAGAAGTTTGATCAAAATATAAGGTTATTATATATGGACACAGACAGTTATTTTATAGAATTTAAAAAGGATCCATATAAAATTATTAAAGAAAATATTAACGAATTTGATACAAGTGATTATAAGAAAGAACATGAATGCTATAGTGAAAAGAATAAAAAAATAATTGGTAAATTTAAAGATGAGTTAAATGGTGAAATATTAGAAGAATATTGTGGTTTAAGATCAAAATTATATAGTTATGAATTTAATAATAAAAATCCTGTAAAATGTAAAG